>PVKS010002064.1:0-124816 GCA_004027875.1 Aplodontia rufa | reverse complement strand
ACGAAGGAGCAGAATTCTGCCTTTGACCTGAATGAGCTTGGAAAAGGATCATTTCCTAGTTTAGCCTCCAGATGAGGATGTATCTAGCTGACACCTCAATTTCAGCCTCATGAGATCTCCACAGAGAACCAGGAAAAATGTGCCAGATTCCTAAGCCACAGAAGCTTCACGATAATAAATTTGTGTTGTTCAAACCTCTAAGTTTGTGGTAATATGTTACACAGCAATGGAAAACAAACAAGCCCTATTAATATTTGTCCATTTGCAAGATGTTAAGCTATGTCACCAGAGGGCGCTGCAGAAACACTGTGTTCTGTTGCTGTCTTCTGATTTGGGTGTGTTCCTCTCAATGCTCAAGCAGTACATGCAGCAATCGCAGTGCCCTGGTTCCTGCAACACTCATGGCTTCTGCAGTGCCCAAGCCCTGAAGTGCATGCCGCTTCTGCAGAATCTCCTCACTCACAGCATGCAGTACTACCCTGTAGGCAGCTTTCCTGAGCATCCCTTAGGGTAACTTTGCAATGAATCAGTTTGAGGCCTGTCATTTCCCTGTAGACAGCTTTCCTCAGTACCCTAGCAAGTTCTGCAGGAATGGCATCTCAGCAAACTTCTCCACTATCCAGTGAACCATGGCTATTCCATCTCCAACAAGATCTGGATCTTAGTCTTGGTGGGATTGGAGAGGATCTTACTTGGATGCTCTCAGTGCCAGGATATATGACTGCTCATTATATCTGCAATTCTGTAGGATTCTGTTTTTCTTTTCTTACTGGCCAGTCCTGCATTACTCCAATGTCTGTTATAGTAAATAATTTATATTAAACTCTCCCTGTTCAAATTACCGTGAGTGGTCTCTTTCCTGATGGCACCCTGGCTTATATCTGACAAAGATGGAATCATAACAAGACTCTTAGTGAGGAGTTAGGGCCTGGTGGGAGACATAGTCATGGCAAAAAGGAAGAAACACCTGGATTTCTCCTGTAAGCTCCTCTTGCAGCCTCCCAGACTCCATTCTCTACCAGTGCTTTCATGGCCCTTAAACAGCTGGAAGCCAATTGGCAGAGGGAATGGGGAGCAAACCCCTTATGATAGACAGCTGTGCAGGGCGGGATTCAAGGTTGGGACTGAGGGCAACCAGGACTGGCAGAATCCTGCAGCAGTTACTGACATTAAGGAATTAATTTTACTAAGCTTATGAGGAGACAAAGGTAGACTATACTTTATCTCTTTATTTAGTAAATTAAAAGTCTGCTTTTCCTTTGGACCCACATAATAGAGACTTTTCTTAGAAGGAAAAATTACGTTCTGAAACCATTAACTTTACAAAAATTAATGCTCATAAGCACACTTTTTCATCTAGTAAGTTAAATAAGCAGTTTGAGGAAAAATTCTTTAAGATTAAGGTACGTGAATAATGAATTTTAAAGATAGCACTTTCATAAAATAATTCAAAACATGTTGACAAGAAATTTATAGGAAGGTCAAAGACTAGGGCAATAATTTAGAAAGTACTTGATCCACTGGCATTTTTAAATTAAAAAAGAAATTGGAGACTCTGAACTCTTAGCATTATCAGCCTCATTATATTATAGAGAAATGGAATTTTTATACTTCATCTCAAAGCCAATGAATGAGTGAACTTGCTCCTGAAACCAGCAAGTCTGTTTTTCACTGTTTCTGTTTCTCCTCACTTCGTTATGTCTCACTCCCAAATAATTAATCAAGAAAGTCATCCTTGCTTGAGAGAAAGTATAAGAGGAAACATCAAGGAACAATACCAGTAATATGACCTCTCAATCAGTCATCTTTCTTTAGGTTTGTAGGGACCAGGAATGCCTGAAACACCTGGTCACCTGTGGAGACCATGTCAGGAGAGTTGATTACTACAAGAATTCATGATTTCCAGGTATGGTGGCACACTCATGTAATCCCAGCAAACTGGGAAGCTAAGGAAGGAGGATCACAAGTTCAACACAGCCTCAGCAGCTTAGAGAGGTTCTAAGGAACTTAGTGAGAGACCTTGTCTCAAAATAAAAAATAAAAAGGGTTGAGGATGTGGGTCAATGGTGAAGTGCCCCTGGGTTCAATCCCTGCGAAAGAAAAAAAGAAAGAAAGGAAGGAAGGAATAAATAAATAGATAGATAAATAAGTTCATAGCCGTTCCAGTGCCTGCCTGGCTCTGGCTGCAATTCGTCCTTCCAAACCCCATATAAGTTTTGTGTCTGTGGCCCCTGGCAAAACGGAATTTTGGTGAAAGTTCTCCAACTTCCATCTGGCGGCTTGTTGCCAATAAAACTCTCTTTTCTTCTATCTTGGTCTCTCAAGTCATTGGTTTCATTGGACAGCAGAAGAAGTGGACTTTTCACAGTTACAAATTTGATCAGCCAGTCAGAAGTGGTGTTCTGTTGTAGCTGACTTGCCTCAGACTGGGGAATATTGGGTAAGGCCCTGTGGCCACCAGGACATTTGTCCTGGAAATAGTCCCTTATTTTCTCCCACCCCAGGGCTTGTTGCACCTCATGTGGTTTGTGATGGGGTGAAGAAAGGGCTCGACAGATGTCTCTGGAGTAGGGTTAATCACCTCAAGGTACAAGCTGGAGAACGCTGATTCCCTGTCTGGGCGTTCTTTCTCCTCTCCTTGCAGGAAAGGAGTGAAAGCAGTTGATGAGAGCTCCTCAGGAGGGGGAATAATTATAAGACTTACCCACAATCTGTTTGTGGTCTGGATTTCTGGTTTCGTTTCTATTTCCTTTGTGTGTACCTCTCTGCTCTGTCATTGCTTCTGTGTTGCTGCTCTATGGGGAATGTTCCCTCAGTTCCCAGCAAGGGCCTTCTGGGTTTAATTTTGAAGAAGTGGGCTATTTACAGCTACAGTACCATGACAAAGAAAAGGATGACTTAATTTTTTTTTTAACTGCAATACTGTCTGGATTCAATATGCATTGGGGTCAGAAAAAGAATGGCTGGTAAATGGCTCCCTTAATTATTACTCCATTTTGCTGTTAGACACATTTTGCAAAAAGGAAGAAAAAATGATTAGGTCCCTTATGTGCAGCCTTTTGTCCTATTGTATTGGGATAAAGAGGAAGGAAGCAGGACTTTTGTTAGGCTCAAAGAACAGAGCAGGAAAATGATACTATCTTATAGTATAATAGAATTAGAAAAAATATCCAATACTGGTTCAGTCCTTACACTCTTGCCCATTGGGAGACCTTTACCCTAACCTCCACAGGTTATGGGATCATTAGCTCTGATCCCCACTGGACAAGACATACAACTGTCATATGGAACAGGATGTGATATGTACTCTGAGGCTGTTGGAGGACCAGATGGGGTTTTTCCCTGCTGGACCTGACAAGAAACATAGTTGGGATAAAAAATTGCACTGAAATAGGGCAATTTCCGTTAAGCAGTGTCCTATGGGAGCAAATGCTCAGGGGAAACCAGTTGAGTATATTTTGATGCATAATTCATTTTCTACTTCTAATATTTTCATTTGAAAAATAGTCCTATTCTATATCAAAAGAATCTTGCATGAATGATTGAGTTCCTTTTGTCTATTTTTGCTACATATTACCCATCCTGGGGTGATTTCCATACCTTAATGAATGTTATGCTTATGGGAAATGAAAAGGAGATGGTAATGGATATCCAGAGAGGAGGCTCAAAATCTTTAGCTGGAGGACCCCATTAAGACTTAGGCAGCAAAGGAGGTGGTCCCTACCACCAAGCCTGCATGGACCTCCAGTAATGGTGCAGATAGACTCCAATTAGAGCATTGCTACCGTACATTTTGGAAAGATAAAGAACAGGGGTCCCAAGGTAGAAGAGCCTCAACAAGGTGCGGAAGGGTCAACAAAAGTGCCCCTGGGGCCTGTCAGCATTTCTAGAGAGACTATACCAGGCCTACAGGTGCTACACATATGTAGACCCTGAAAATTTATAAATGCTTAATTTCACCTTCATAAAATAAAGTGCCTCTTTGGAAAGAATTACAAAACTTGAAAGGGTTCTGGGTATGAATCCCTCTCACTTTTCAGATATTACTTTAAAGGTTTACAATGGCAGGGAACAACATGTGAAACAAGAAGACAGCAAATAAAACTTTGCTTTTCAGGCAGTGGCCTTGGGAGGTAAAGCAGGGCCCCCTGGGAGAAGGGGAACAGCTGGAAGAGGTAAGCCTCTCTTAAGGAAAAATCGGTGCATCTACTATATGGAGGACGGTCATTGGAAAAATAGATGTCCAAAACAAAACAAAAAACCAGGACTGTCCTTATATGAGGAAAAAAGCTCACCACTCCTCCACAGATGGTGGGAAGGGATGGATGTCCTGAGGCCTGGAGGCTCCCATGGATCTTACACACCCAATCTGCATTTCTCCATAGGAACCTCCAGTACAACTGATAGTGGGAAATTGTCTTCTCATCCTTCATGTGAACTCTTAACAGCAGACTGCCTAATTTGTGCTAAAAACAATCTAGAGAACATCAATGATGGTAACTCCGTACCAAGTAGAATTCCTTAGTAAGGACTGACTGATAGACCTCACACAAATGTCCCGAGCCTTATGTAAGTTTTGCTACTTATTGGTTTTGTTGGGAACTTTCTCAGGGCGGGTGGAGGCTAGAACTGAAAAGGGAATAGAGGTGGCCCAAAGTTTGCTAGATAAAAAAAAATTAACACCAAAATATAAATTGCCAAAAGTCACAGAGCAACAACAGTCTCACTTTTGTGTTACAAGTCACACAGTGGGTGTCTGAGGCCTCAGATTGCATAGAAATTTCATTAGACCTGGATGCCACAATCAACTGGAAAAACAAAACAAAACAGAAAAAGAAAAGAAAAAAGAATCGTACTCTAAAATGTCTGTTGCTACGTGAAGAAACACATCTGACGTGGGATAAAGTTTGGCCTGTTGCCCTGTTCCAGAATATGTGGCTCCCTGAAGAAGTCAAATTAAGTAAGCACTTTCAAAATTTTGGATCATAAACCATTCTCAGGTCTTATCTATGGTACAAATGTTAGATTCGTGCATTAAAGGAACAACTTACTAAAGCCTATGTCCAGTCTTTGGGTGTTGTGATAACCTCTGCCCACAAGTTTGTTTTTTGCATGTTGCCATACACTTCAAAGGTCCCACCTCACAACTTCCACCCTGGAGACCAAGTGCTTCTGAAGACTTAGACAGGACAAGCCCCAGATGATCAGATCTCCATTAAATGGACAGGGCCTTATGACATCTTACTAGTAACTCTTCGGTTAAATTGGTAAATGTCTGGGCTGGAGCAGTGGCTCAGCGGTTACAGCACTTGCCTGTCATGCCCAAGTACATGGGTTCAAACCTCAGTACCACATACACAACAAAGTGTTGGAGCAACAAAGACCACATGAAAAACTTAATGGAGTTGATTCTCTCTCTCTCTCTCTCTCTCTCTCTCTCACACACACACACACACACACACACTGTCCCTCTTTCTTAAAAAATGAAAAAGAAAAAAAATGTTCTCAAAGGCTAAGTAGATTTCTTTCAGACAATGAACCTACGTACATTAGCATTTATTATTATTACAGTGGGAGACCTGATGCAGGGAGAAGTAAATTTATTTTTAGATTGGGTCCAACAGTGTGCCAACAGCTTACAAAAGGATGCTTGTTGGATATGTGCCATTTCCAGCACCTCAGGGCTACCATGGTGGTTGTCTCCCCTCCAGGAAAATGACTGAATCACTAATTCAAATTGAATCACTAATTCAAGACCAAAAAAAGATATGCATTTGTTAGAAGATACCTCTTGTGCTGACATTACTCAATAGCCCCAAAATGAGACTCTCATACAAGTTGGTCATGGAAAATATTTCTCCTTAGAACAGATCAACTCCCAGACTTGGTCCATTGCTAAACCCCAATTCGATCAATTCACACCAAGTCTCCTCACAGTCTTAGTGAACAACCACAGGTACAAAGAAAGCTATTTCCAAATCTGGACAAATTTATCTGACTTATACCTACTGCAGGGTATTTAAATCATAAGGTCCTAATCTGTTGGGAATAATGTAATCACTCCTATGATAAGTGGCCCAACTCCACTCAGGAGTTAAGATGAATCTTTGATTTTCAGTACCATCATTTTGTGATTTATAGGCCATGACTAGTTTGGGACTGATTGGGTACTCAGGCCAGGAGTTAGAAGGTTGGCACCCAATGGCACTCAATGACTATGTGGGACAAATTTGTGGCCCTGGCTTCCCCAGGTTGGTTGGGGAGATGCATCATAGAATATCCTTGGATGCAAGGGAAATGCGGAAAGGAAATAGACTGACCTGCAAATCTTCCCAACCTCCTACATAGATGGACTTGTTCTGTTTTTCACTGGTGTGATCATCTGGCAGCAATACTTGTCCCTTGGATTGTTTTGGAAGATGTAATGTGGCACATGGAAGTTCTAACTAATTTCACCCAGAGAACCCTAGATGACAGTGTTAGAGGGATCTCTTCACTTAACATAGAAGTAACCCTAATGAGAAAAGCTCTTCTCTACAATTGAACAGCATTAGATATTTTAACTGCATCTCAGGGAGGGACATGTACCATTTTATTTTATTTTTATTGTTTTAAAGGGAGAGGGACGGTGGAGGGGGGAGAGAGAGAGGGAGAAAGAGAGAATCAATTTTATTTATTTTTTCATGTGGCTTTCATTGCTCTGAGACTTCGCTGTGTACGTGGTGCTGGGGTTTGAACTTGCGTACTAGCACATGCTGGGCAAGCGCTGTAATCTCCGAGCCACCACACCAGCCGCAACATGTACCATTTAAAAGCTGAATATTGCATGCATAATCCAGATAATTCAGAAAATGTCTTTTTAGCCCTATAGGACATGAGTACCCCAACTAAAGCCATGATTGATGACTTGGTTTTTAATCTGAGTGGATGCTTTGCACCATGGTTCTGGGGAAGCTCTTGGTGGCAAAACTCTTACTGGGTCTTGCAGGAGTCATTTGCATGAGATTGATGTTGTGCTGTGGTATATACTGTTGCTATGGGATGATGTCACACCAACAGGACAAAACTATACAAAGGGCAATACCAGGGGCCCATGTCAGGAGATATTAGAATAGAAAGCTTCGTCACCTGATCAGAGACCAAAATAGGGAACTAAATTTTTTTTTTGATTGGCCGGTCTCTTTGTTCTATACACTGTCACCCTTTATTATGTCCCTATCCAGCAGGAAGTAGCCAGATCAAGTCAGCACCCCTATTCCCTCACCTCACATAGTGTTAGGGGACAAGCAGTGAATGGTGGGAACAGGAGGTTTAAAGAAATAATTTTGTAAAATGGGCCCACTGTGCTGACCCCACATGCTTTCTTTTTCTGAAAGCAATTTGCCTGCAGCCCTGCGTTGCCTAGGTGAACGATTTTTGCCACATTCCTCATCAAGGTACCTATTGTCTTCAGGGGAAATGGGAGCCCAAACTAATGTTGATAGGAGGAACCCAAATCACCTGAAGGAGAAGACTTTTGAAATCAGATCCTGAAACTCAGGGATATAAGAATAATTCCTCCTAATCAGAAAATATGAAAGAATGTATGGTTAAGAATTCAATTAGGGGCTGGAGCGGTGGCTCAGCATGTGTGGCGCTTGCCTGGCATGTGCAAGAATGTGAGTTCAAACCTCAGCACCATGTACAAAATGAAGTCTTGGAGCAATGAAGGCAGCATGAAAAACTGAATAAAACTGACTCTCTCTCTCTCTCTCACTGTCCCTCTCTCTTTAAAAACAAACAAATAAAAAATAAACAAACAAAAAAGAATCCAATTAGAATGGGTCAAGGCGACCTACAGTTGCCATGGCAGTGAGGACTTGAAAGTCTGATGCCACCTTGCTGTCAGTCAAAAGTCAAGAGGTGGACCTGGGCAAGGCTGTCTGGAATCTTCTTTGGGATCCCCAAGAAAACTGGAGTGCAGGAGAGGCATGTTGTCCCTCTCCTGTCTGAGAGGACTCACTTTCTCCCTTGAGAGTATCTCGTTTCCCTTTTCCTACCCCTTCAATAAACTATTCCTGTTCCTCTGAGTGACATGTCTGAAATCTTTCTGACTTGATTACAAGAATAGAGTTGGAGGGGGTTGTTGTACTTCCTTAGTTTCCCAGAAGGCCCCAACTCCATGGCAATAGGATCATATGATGAAACAAAATGTCAGGGGGGAATTGAAACTGATGAATTGCTGAACTCGCTCCTGGAATGAGTGAGTCTGTTTTTCACTGTTTCTGTTTCCCCTCACTCCCCTATGCCTCACTCCCCAGTTAACCAATAAAGTCAGCCTTGCCAGAATGGAAAAATAAGGGAAAACATCAAAAAACAATACTAGTCATGTGATCTTTTAATTGGTAATCTTTCTTTAGGTTTACAGGGACCAGAAATGCCTGAAACATCTGGTCACCTGTGTAAAACATCAAAACCATGTCAGGAGAGTTGATCACTGCAAGAACAAATGACCATTCCAGTGCCTGCCTGGCTATGGATAAAATTAGAATCCCAGAACCCCATATGAGCTTTTGCATCCAGTACCCATGGCAAGATGGAATTTGGGTGCAAGCCCTCCATCTGCCACCTGCTCACTTGTGGTCAATAAAGCTCTCTCTTCTTCCAGCACTCTGTCTCAATTCACTGACTTCACTGGGCAGGAGTAGAACCAGACTTTTCAGTTAAAATCTCACCCTTTAATGTGGTGGATCTTTGGAAATTTTCCTATTTAGCAACTGAAATACATTGAACATTTCAAGTAAGAAATAAGGATTATTTTGCGAAGCTAATGCAAGTATCAATTTTAGCAATTTTAAATAAAGCAAGATTAATATATTCTAATTAATTTAAATAAATTTATCTTAAAAAAAGAAAATTGAGTACTGAAATAATGTATGATCCCTATTGTTATTAAAAGCTATACTTTCCAAGTAACATAAAGAATAAGGCAATCATAATGGTGGCTAGTTTAATACCTATGGATTATATTAAAAAATGAGTTTTATGAAAATCTGAAAGTGAAAGAATCACCATTTTTTTGTTTTGTTTTTTAAAGAGAGAGGGATAGAGAGAGAGAGAGAAAGAGAGAGAGAGAAAGACAGAAAGACAGAATCAAATTTTATTTAGTTTTTCATGTGGTGTTCATTACTTGGGCACTTTGTTGTGCTGGGGTTTGAACCCGTGTCCTTGCACATGCCAGGCAAGTGCTGGAATTGCTGAGCCACCGCTCCAGCCCCATAATCACCATTTTTGAACAATATAAACATATAAAAAGAGAATTTTAAGACGAAGTTCTTTGAATGAATTAACATTTACCACCAGTTTTATTTATAGTCCCAAAACACAGATGATATTTCGAATGATTATCACTTAGTTTTATGGATATCAATTCATTATAGGATATAAGAATATTAAAAATAAGAAAAAGAAGAGAAAAAGGAAAAGAGCAAACAAGGTACCCTGCCCCACCCTGCCCCGTGCCACTGAAGCAGCACAGTGAAAGTGGACCTGACGGTAAGAAGGGCCATGGTGTTGGTGTTGTTCTCATCCTTCATGACTGGTCTTCTAACTCTGCAGGTCTGGAACCTCAGTTTCTGGCTTAGTCAGTGGGGATTTCACCCCCAAACTAGCTTATTGTATGAGATTTATCTGAACAAAAGAAGTGAATATATTAGAAAAACATAGAATTGCCAAGTCCTCCAATATTCATTTAAATCATTTTAACTTTTTTATCCCAATAGAGAAGTCTACTTAAGAAACCAAATTAAGTTCAGAGATTCCTTAAGAAATCTAGAGTCTACTTAGGAAATCACACTAAGGTTGGTCAATGCACATCAGAAAAGCACTAAGAACAGAGACTATTTCTTCTGGTGGATAGTAAGTGCTCAGTTAGTGGCTGCTGTTATTTGCAATAATGCTTTACAGTCTCATAAGAAGAGTGGCAAGTAATGGGTCTGATGTGAGCATTACCATGCCTCTTTTACTGATCTAAAAACAAAAAAATAAACCAGAGACTCAGAGTAAGTGACTTGATTAAAACTTTATATTAATACAGTGGGCATCTGTTGGTTTGGCTGGGCCAATTTCCTTCTTGCTTTTGGTAATAGGACTCAGCTTTTCCTTTAAAGGGTGAACAACATTCCCCACTCCAACCCTGCCTTTTCATAACTCCTAGCAGGACTTTTAATCAAGGGGTTCTGCTTCTTTCTGGTATGTGTGACCCACACTCACCCATCAGGGTCCTTTGTATTCCTCTAAATGCAGAGATTGGTATACAGTTGACTATGTGATATAGGTAATTTTTTTAATTGAATGGTAGGGGTGAATTGGTCTCCCTGGGAGCTGAGAGGACCATGAAAACCTGGGGCTATTATCCTGCTACACTGAGAGAGATGCTGGAATGAAGTCTATAGAGAGGAAATCAGAACAGAGAACTTAAGAGAGTGATAGGAAGAGATTCTGCTTTTGTTTTTGGGAGAGTATAGAGCAATCCCTGAAGCCAAATTATCTTCTGGACCCTGAATTGCAGTGAATCAATATATTCCTTGTTTTGCTTAGGTAGTTTTGTACTTCTGTACTTGCAACCAAAAAAGTCCTAATTAATGTAGCTAATGATTATCTTAACTGGGCTTGAAACAGAAATTTTGACATCAAATCCTTTGCTATTTCCACTGCTGTATACCTCAAAAATGGGCTCCTAATTATAAATGTCAGAACTGATCAGGCTCTCTTTTTGGAGATTTGAGAATCTGCCTTCTTTTCATGGAGACAAAGTCCTAAGCTCCCTTCACATTTCCATGTTAAAAAGTCTGTCAAAAGAATGAGAAGACAGGCCACAGACAAGCAGAAAATATTTGCAAAAGACATGTCTGATAAAGAATCATTATTCAAAATATACAAGGCACTCTAAAAACTCAAAAACAGAACCAATCTGATAAAAAAAAAAAACAGGCAAAAGATCTAAACTGACACCTGACCAAAGAAGATAGATAGCAAACAGGCAAATGAAAAGATGCTAAACATCATGTGTCATTAGGAAACCACAGATTAAAACAACAATGAAATGCTATTATACATCATTAATGGGCAAATTCCAAAATTCTGACACCACCATATGGTGGGAGGGGATGTTGGGCAGCAGGAACCCTTATTCACTGCTGGTCGGAATGCAAAATGGACTTGTCGTTTTGCAAGATGGTTTGGTAGTTTCTTACAAAACTGTACATGCTCTTATCCTACAACGCAGAAGCCTCCCTTCTTTATACTTACCCAACTAATTTTAAAGCTTACGTCTATGCAAAACCTGTTTGTAGCAGTTCTATTTGTAATTGTCAAAACTTGGAAGCGGACAAAATGTTTGTCAGTTAAGAAATGTGTAAACTGTGGTATGTTTAGCCTGTGGTACAATGGAATATAACAGTAAAAATACATGAGCTATCAAGTCATGAAAAGATATGTGGGAAAACTAAATGCATGTACTCATGGAAGATGCCAGTTTGAAAAGACTACATACTGTGCGACTCTAACCACATGCCATTCTGGAAAAGGCCAAACTATGCAGACCATGAAAAGATTTCTGGTTGCCAGAGATAGGAGAGGGAGGAGGGGAAAGATAAAGGAGGAGAAGAAAAGATTTTTGAGAGCAGTGAAGGTATTCTAAGTGATAACAAAATGATAGATACATGCAATTATACATTTGTCAAAACCCACAGAAAATAACAACTTCAAGAAGGAACCCTAATATTAACTATGGACTTTGGTTGATAACAATGAATCAATGTATTCTCATTAATTGTAACAAATATATCACTCTGGTGAGGGAAGTTGATAGAGAGGGACATAGGTGTGTGTGGGGGAAGGGATATATGGAACATTATATTTTCTGTTCAACTTATTGTGAATCTAAAATTGCTCTTAAAAATAAAGTCTGTTAAAAATTACACCACAGGCTTTTTCTCAGATTGACTCCGGAAGACGGTGTTAATCACTGGTGCTCTTCCCGTCTGTTTTCCCCCCTTCTGGAGTACAAACTAGGATTACATTTCCCAACCCCGTGTTGGGTGTAGCCAGGCAACTGGCATGGGCAATGAAATATGACATGTGTCACCTCCAGGTGAAGAGTTTAAGATAAGTGTGTGATTTGCCACGTTTCTTCTTCTCGAAGCAATGACTAGGGGTGTTCTTTAAGGTGGAGACTACAAGATAGGTCTCCGAGTGAAGATTTTTGTGGAACAGAGCCCTTCCTAAAGTGGACACATGTGAGTGTGTTAAAGTATTGACCTGTGACTGTTTTTACTGCAGCGTGCTCTAGCCTGCCCGGATACAGCACCTGATATGGTACTTGTAGTGACCTTTAAATAATATAAATAAAAAGATAAAGTTGGATCTTAATAAACTACATTATTTGAAAATAGAAGTTTGAACAAAACTTGGCTTATATTTTCATGTGTAAAATGCTTTTTAGCAATTGTGCTTTCTAAAAATGTCAAAAGCCATTGCTTTTGACTCCATATATTTTATGAAACTTTTTGGTGGCAAGGTTAGGAAGTGTAGTAACTAATGGCAAACAATGTTTGTTACATAATGCAAGGAAGGAATGATGCAAATTGTATCAGAGTTGCAGAGGGTGGAAGCATTTTAGCACTTTGCTAACGTGAAAGAATATTTCTCATATAAATATTAAAAATAGTTAAAATTGCTTGAGAAAATATTATCTTTTCAGATTAGTTTACCATGGTAAACTTTTTAAAGTGCCCAACCTCTTTGATTTTCTACCTACAATTTCCTTCTTTCCTTTTTATTATTTTGCAAGGCCACCACCCTATATGTGTTCATATTTTTAACTTTAATGCCCTGGAAGCCTAAAGGCATGGGCTGCAACATCTCTGCTCATGTATCTCCCCCACCTTATCTCTTTTCTCTGCAGTCTTAGTCCTTATGTTTTTCTCACTCAAATCTTTTGCTTCCTGTCTCCATTCTTCTGTTTTGGGAAAATGTTGTGGAGGGTGCAAATAAAAGCCTGTGAGAGAAGCAGGTCAAAATGGGAGTAGATTTTATCAAATGCTAACACATTCTAAATATAGGACATTTAATCAATAAAAAGAATAGACAATATTAACAGATTAATGTTTATTTGAATCTCCTACCTACCGTCTCCCTTTATTACCAAAAATAAAAGATATAGGAAAATTTAAAGAAAACAGCAACATTAAAAGGTGGATGAAGTTTTGATATATTTATTGTATTACATTTTCTCTTCCTTACTTGGATTCAAAGCCATTAAAATCCAATGGCTTTATTTTTGATATGAATATATAAACAGTGTTTAACTGTTTCTCAGATGTTATTTCTTTGACAGTATTCAGAACTGTATGGCAACATTTAGTGCTACCATTCGCCTTTTTTTAATTCTCTTGCTTTAACAGACTATGCAATAACTCTTCATTAGGATCTTCTACTAACCATTTTATCTATGTTGCTTTTATTTTCTCCCAAAACAGTCAGTTCTCCCAGGCCCTTGAGTTTGAAGAGTACTTTTACTATACTTAGTGTCCCTCAACTGAACACTTCACTAGTTTTTTGCCGCAGCCTACTTTTTGCATGTTCTTCAAGGTATGCCTTAAATCTTGTTACCCTTATTGTTCAAAACATTTTCTAGTTTTATTCCCAATCGTGTATTACACAACCATGCATCTATATGCCAAATCATGCCCCCATCCCAAGATGTCCACTTGTGCTGTAGTTTGGATCTGAAATATCCCTGAAAGGCTCTTGTGTTAAAGATTTGGTTGGTGCTATTTGGAAGTGGCAAAACCTCTAATAAGCAGAGCCTTGTGGGTCTCCAGCAGCGTGGGGCCAGTTCTCACACACTGGGATTGTGTCATTGCAGAACAGTAAAACAGTAAATTTGAGTTGTTTTAATCTAGTTTGTGGTAATTTATTACAGCAGCCATAGAAAATGAACACAACATTGTTTTGTTCTTTACAAAGCTTTAGATTTGTTCCTCATAATTTAGCACTTTAATGTAATGTACTCTTACTCTGACTGAATGGTAGACTATAAATTCCTGGTGAACAGGTGATGTCAGGTTTGCGTCCTCTGGAAACCGATGGGCACAGAGGCAAGCGTAGCATATGGATTTTATTTAATAGAAAGTAAAGCATAGGGAAAAGAGCAGACTTTCCTCAGAGTGGGGGATGGGGACAGAGCCAATGAGGCAGTGAGGTTTGCCCTTTTTATATGTCCTTTCCTCAGTTGGTCACTGCTTCCCTGCCCCTGTACCTAGGACACAGGTGCAGGGAATTCTGGTCCAGCCTTGGGTTTGCACCTTTGGCATCAAAAGAAAGAATGTGGCTAGCAGAAGGGTGTTGCATTTCAAGCCACCTTGCTGCACCCTTCTCATTAGCATTGGGAGATATCAACTTGATCTTAAAGGAAAAACCGGTTCACCTTTGATTGAGCTAATCTTTGATTCTGGGCCACAAGCATCTTTATTAGCAGATCACTGTATGGATCACCATTGTTAAGGAGGGGATGAGAAACTGATATCCTCTGCTTGCTTAGGGTAGTGGAATGCTCTTTGCCTTCTCAGGAAAGATGACCAGTTAATTTTCTCCTTATCCACCCACATTATTCTGCTTACACTGACTGCCAAACTTTTTCTGCCTCACAGGTATGAAGTGTTTCATTATTGTGGCTTTTTAACCCTCGACGGTACTTAATCTTAGGAATTTAAATTCAGATTTTTTTGGGTGAATTATAATTTACAATTATAGCTGGGAGCTACAACCCGATTATTTTTTAAAGGTTCCAATCGCAGGGAAAGCATGCAGTTCCTATTCTTAGGTTCTTTAAAAGGCTTCCACTACACTGAAAGTGCTCTTCGAGCTAAGTCCCATCTTCTAGCAAGTCAACGAACAAAGCCCCACTGTTCCCTCGCGTCCAACACGGGCAAAGCACTTCGCGACCCACCCAGACGCAACCCAAACCCGTCGCTTCCGCCCTTAAATTCCCCAATAACAAGCAGGGGGCCTCAAGCCCTAAGCTGAAGGTCCAGCACCGCTTGGAGGATCAGACTGTGACGTCAACGCCGACGTAGGGGCGGGGCCTTCCGAGCGCGGTCACGTGTGCGAGCCCGCCGTCTTCCGCCTCCGTCACTTCCGTGTGCGACCGCCGCTGCCGTCCGGCCGGCAGGTAGAGGGGCTGGGTTCCGACTTGACTCGATCGTCCACCCGACTGCCCTTCTCTTTGCTCGGAGGGAGGGACATGAGTGTCTCTGGGTCACCGCCCCCGGAGGGGGTCCTGACTGGGCCCCCTGAAGCCTTGGAGGCCAGTGAGCCGCCGGCGGGTACGTGCTGTCGGCTGGAGCAGCTGCTCCCGCGAGGCCCGGGGCCGGGACCGAGTGTGGGACCCCGGAGCCGCTGGAGGGAGTCAGCTGCTTTGGCAGTGCAGCGGGCGGACTCTGACCCAGCTGCGGAGCGGAGTGGGCGGGAACCGAAGTCCGGAGGAGAAGATGTGTTGGGCTGCAGCTGGAGGCCGTTGGTGGCAGAGTCATTCTAAGTTTGTGTTGGCTCCGGCACATTTGTCACAAATATGATCGGTTTATAATCCAGAGAAGTTTCCCGTGTTGGCCACTTATGAAATGCTCCGTCTTGCTCCGTGACGTTATTTCATCTCTCTTCCTCCAGCAGGAGAGATTTAATAATAAAGGACCGAAGCCATCCTTTGGATGGAATGAATTAATTCGCTCATCCAGACGTGCTATTTATGTATCATCAACCTTGGGAGAATTGAGAAAATACTTAAAGCATTTTTCTTTGTTCTTTGGTTCATATGAGGGACCCTAGATGAGAAAGGCTGTAGGGGTTTGGATTGGACGTACCTTTAAAAAATAACCTTTTTTAAAAAAATTATTGGTTCAGCATCATCTTACCTAATGAAGGGTTGAATGTTTTCTCTCATGTATGGAAGCTAGAGTAAAACCTAAGTAGAATGAAAGTTGGTCTAGTTTATTTAATAGAACAACCAAAGTTGAAGTAACAAATCTAAAAATAACCGCTTGTTCCGGAAATAAAGGAGTTGCCCCCAAATAGTGCTCTTGGCACTTTCCTGGTCATGCTTTTCTCAGTGATCTAGTACTCTTCACACCTTCGTAAGTCACTTCTGTAAGCATGACTTCTTGCAGTATATATTTGCATCTTGGGTCCTCATTTGCTTCTCTCACTGCTGGATACTTTGATATGGTTGTTTTGCACAGATCTTATATAGCATGTATGTAAATAATGTGCGTGTTACATGTCTGATTCTGTTAGTGGTGCCACCTTACTCTCACTTGAAACTTTGGAATTGCTCTCAACCTTTTGCTGTCTTGCTTTCCTTCTATTTAATGTAGAGGGTTCTACTGTACAATTTACATCTCTTCTGTGTTTTCATCCTTTACTTGGCAGTTGTAAGGCCAGTGCACTTCCATTCTCATTACCATTCCAACCTGTCTCCCTCGCTATTGTTACATCACTGCCCCAAGATAAAGCTTCAGGCATGTCATTCCCCTGCACAGAATGGCTCATCACCACTTAATAAACAGAGGTCCAGACCCATTAACTTGGCATTCAAGGGCCCTCACAGGTTGACCACATGGTATTGTAGCTTAGATCCATGCTCTTGACACCTTACACTACCTCCCCTTTCCAGAGAAGCCCTATATTCCACTGTTTACCCAGATTGTATTCTTCAACCCGTCATAGAATTCTTACCCATTTGGAACCCATTTGGAAATAGTCCACCAATAGGTTGTTGGTGCAAGTGTAAATCAATGCCATCTCTTAGGAGGGGTTTTGCATTGTTTATTTCAAGAGTGCATAAATCTTTTTTTAATTTTAATTTTAATTTTTTTATTTGGAGAGTGCATAAATCTTTTGTCCCAACAGTCTGCTTCTAAGAATTTATCCTACAGAAACTGGGACATGAATATGCAGAAATAAACTAGGAAACTCACTGCAGCATTGTTTGAAATAGCAAAAGGTAAAAATAACCTAAATAATCCCTCCATAAGGGACTGGTAAAACACACTATGGTATGTTAAAAAAATGTAGCAGAACCATATATGTTGCTATTGAAAGATATCTCAGATATACATTTAAGAGAAAAGTAGAACAGTGTGAGTTGTATTTCATTTATGATAGATTATATGCCTGCTATGTAAAACACTTTGAAGTGACTCCATTAGGTGTTAAGGTGGAGAAGGGATGTTTTTACTTTTCTGTTTGTGCCTTCTTCTGTGGTAAGTTTTTACAAAGAGCAACACTTAAGAAATATGAGGGCATCCATTCTTTAAGCCTCAGATCCATTGTCCATCCTTCCTTTAGGAATCATTCCGATGCTTCGCTAATGGCTCTTGTCATATTCTCTGATTTCCCTGCACTGTGCCCTTTCCGTGAACGCGATTTGTCTTATTTATTGTTGTAATCTCAGAACTAGTACATGCTTTAGACTTGCAGCAGATGTTTCTTGTATGAATAGGTAAGGATCCTTACCTCTTTAATCTCTCACAATAAAGTATCTGGAACTTAGTGGCTAAATATGTATCCATAAATAAACAGAAGATTGGGATGGAGGAAGTGGGCTCAAGTTAAAATGTATATACTGTAAGGGAAGTGAATTCGTTATTACACATTGAAGTTGAAATACCCTTATTTGGTTGTTTCTATCTTTTCATCTCTAATATTTATGCTTTCTGTATTTATATAAAGATAGTTCCTGTTTGTAACTTGTAATCAAGCCTTAAGCAGTGGAACTATTTGATAGGTATAATTTATTCATTTTGCATCCAAAGATACATCAATGGCACTACATTCCTAAGTGCTTCTTTTTTCCCCCACTAGATATAGATACAGATAGATCTATATCTATCAATATATATGTATATATGTGTGTATGTGTGTTTCAGTTTCTATTTAGTTCTTTGTGTTTATTGTGTTCAAATTTTGAGTATTCTAAAGTTTGTTCATGTATTGCTCAGGATTAAAGCAAAAAATATACAATTTTATTTTCAATTTCTGTAAATTTATTTTGACTATGATAGCGTTTTGTTTTCCTTGGTCTTGCCAAAATTCAAATCTGTGGTCAAAACCATATCTAGAAATACGTGATAAGTAACACATTATAATAAATGCATTTTAGAGAGCGATCTAATTGGATATTACTGATTGTTTCTAGACTATGAATGAAGAGACATGTTTCAGAACTTAATATTAATTTATAAATTTATAACTTTCACTTTTTCTTCTCATTCTAAATGGAAAGAACACTTGTGGTTAGGAGAGTGGGTGTGTACTTTGAGCTCCATAGTGGGCTTACTGCCTTCTTTCCTACCTATGATCCTTTTAGTATCATGGCAATTTAGAAGCTTCCTAAATTTGATTTTTGCTTGGGGACAGGTTTAAGTGACACTTCTCCAGATGAAGGGTTAATAGAGGATTTGTCTGTGGAAGACAAAGCAGTGGAGCAACTGGCAGAAGGATTGCTTTCTCATTACTTGCCAGATCTGCAGAGATCAAAACAAGCCCTCCAGGAACTCACGTAAGTGAATAAAAAGCCAGATATGCACTTATTTCCCCTCTGGCATAGGCATAATTTGTATTTGCATACAGTATTGATGTTTAATCATAATGGAATATTTGTATATCTTTCAAATAGGGCTTTCAAATACATCGTAATCTAAATGTAAAAAGTGAAATGAGTACTCCTAGAATGTTTAATTTCTTTTAAGTGCCTCTAAATCTTATCTATTCTGTGATTAGTTTTGGTGTTTTATCATTATTTTATGAAAGTATTGACCATTAGGGATTGTTGTGGGGTGGGTATATGTATACCTGTTTCTGAGTAGAGTTGATAAGTTTCCTTCATAAAAGTCATACTTCTGTTGTTTTGATGTTTTCAGTTACTGGTCTGAATGAGTTGTCAGAAGTCCATAACTATCTTTTTTGAGATGATGTAATTCACTCCTAATAAATTATTCTATAAATAAAAGATTTTTTTAAAAAGTATGTTCTAGAAGAAAATCGGTGTAAGGTAGAATGGAACCCATAGAGTGCAATCAGTATACAAAATTATACACTCTATGCATGCCACCTAGAGACCACAGACTTAGCTAGCTTTTGCCTCATTCTGGGTCAGAATCTCTGGATTGCCTAGACTGGCTTGTCTGTCATTTCTTTCTGTGGTGGTTAACTTTAATCTTGCTGTGAACTGCTGGTGTAAGACCTACCCTTTGAAAAATTATTTCAGAGGACTTTATTATGGCAAAAGGACAGGAATAATCAACTATGCATGTTTTATTATTTTTAGTAATGTTATGATCCTTGGCTTTATGGTGCTAAATGAGTATAAAAGTGGCAATGTGTTCTACAGGTGGTACACTGCTATCGTTAGGAAGTTGGCCACACTCTCAGTTTTCTGCAAGTGCTCTAGATAGTTTTCTTTTCTCTCTCATGCATCGTATGTCTTGTATTTTGATGCCAATCAAGCCTTATTGCAAATAAAGTCATAAATTAGATGGTTGATTGAGAAACTGTAAGAAAAACATTTTACTTACAGGAAACTGGGAATCAAGGTTAATTGCATAGTTTAATTGATGACATTCACTAAAGTGTAATGTTTTAAGTAACTCCACTTATCTTTGTAGGCAACTAGAAGATGATGATGATAATGATGTAGTAAAATCAGCTACTCTATTACTACCGTACATGTTCTATATGCCCAGAACATTTTTTTTTTACCATGTCTTAGTTATCTCTCATACCAACTGAATGAGGTATTTAGTATTTTCTCCATTGACAATTAAGGAAACTGAAGCTCAGAAAGTTTAAATAATTTGAAAAAGATTACACAGGTGGTGGTAGAGTTAGCTATTGAATATGATGAATTAGTAGTTGTGACACTTGTTGAGTGTTAAGAAACGGTAGGCAAATTTCAGAGAAGAGAAAAGAGAAATATTTTTTAGTAGCTGCTGCTTTTCCTTACACCTTCACAAGTAGTGAAATTTGTCCTAGGTTCAAACACGGTAAAAGTCCTCGTTCTGTTATCAAACCTTGCTAAGCCATGTCATTATAGAAACAGAGGCCCAGAGAAGCGAGGAAGATCAAGAATAGAGTTTAGCCTTATATATAAGAAAGGTTATAAATGTTCTTTTATTTGCATTAATCATTTTAAGAACATTGGGAAGCTAAAAGTAGAAATTGTATTAGGCTTCTAAAGTAGCCAAAGAAGTGGAATTCTGAGTGGCCTTCAGAGAGCTTCCTTTGAGATAATCTATGCTTTTTTTTTTTTTTTTTTAAGAGAGAGGGACAATGAGAGAGACAGAGAAAGAGGGAAACAACTTTATTGAGTTTTTCACATGGCCTTTGTTGCTCCAACACTCAGTTGTGTACATGCTCCAACACTCAGTTGTGTACGTGGTGCTGGGCTTTGAACCCGGGTCCTTGCGCTTGCAGGGCAAGCCCCGAAACCGCTGAGACACCGCTCCAGCCCCGAGATAATCTATGCTTGGCCCTTCAATGGAAATAGCTTTTCTCACATTTTCTTACAGAGGATCCTTCTTTAGACGCTACATCAAGGCTTCACAATCATTTCTGGAATATTTACCACAGGTTGTTCAAAGCTTCAAAGAATGGAAGTTTAGTCATCTTTGCTGCTCTACTATATTTCAGCTAAACATTTTCTGGAATTGCCCCCCATTTTAAAAATTTCTTTTATTGGCACATTATAGTTATATATAATAGTTGGGTTCATTTTGGCATATATGCATGGAGTTTAATTTATTCCATTTTAGTCCCTAGAGCCCCCCGCTTTCAAAAGTCTCTCCCTTTCCCTCCTCCTATTCTTCCTCTACTGTGGAGCCTCCTTTTTTTTTTTTTATTTGTTCGACAGTCTTGCATATTGGAGGGAATCATTGTTACGTTTCATGCATACGTGGATATTGACATAGTAAGTTAAGGCTGATCCTAGTCCAGGATCTTCCCCCTTCATCCATTCCCTGATCTCATGTCTCCCCTGTAATACTGCTGTGCTATAATTGGCAATGAGCATATACATGTATATTAATTTTTGAAATTTCTGAGTTTCTCTGTCGGTCTGAGTGTAGTTAGGCTTCTCATGGGAGTCAAGTGTTCCCAGTTGTATTGGTAACCCCCATTATGCCTCCCTCCTTATTCTCCCTCCCTCCCTTCTCCCCTCACCTTCATAGTTATGGTTTCCCCAGCTTATGTGAAATTTCAACTATGGTGAGTTTATTACTTAAACTTAGCTAACTTTCATCCTGTCTTATGTTTTACTCTAACTTCCACATATGAGAGAAAACATTTGGCTCTTAAGTCTCTGTGTTTGGGATATTTCACTCAGCATGATTTTTTCCATTTCCATCCGTTTGACTGCAAATGCCATGATATCATTCTCTGAAATAGCAGAGTAGCAGTCCCTTGTATGTATGTGTGAATGTACACACACATACACCCCCCCCCACACATTTTGAATCCATTCATCCAGTGAGGGGCATCTGGGTTGGTTCCATAGTTTAGCTATTATAAATCGAGCTGCTATAAACATTGATATAGCTGTGTCTCTGTAGTATGCCGATTCAAGCTCTTTTGGGGAAATACCCAGGAGTGGGATAGCTGGGCATAAGGTGGTGGAACTGCCTTCTTGAGTGCCTAGATATATGGATCCAGAAAGCACTGTGGTACATCATTCATACTCTCATTCTCCAATTCTTCTCCATTATGTAATCTCATTGGTTTTAATTATAAATATATAAAATGTATCTATATAAAATTTATCTCAAATTCAGTCAGTCCTCTCCAACTTCGTGGTCATCATGCTAGTTTAAGCCACTTCCTTCTTTTCTCCAGATTACTGTGACTAACTCCAAGGAATCTCTCTGCTCTAGTCTTGTGTTACTACATTTATTCATTTGCAGACAAAGTCATCCCATTGACTTACTGGGATTTTGACTGGGCTTGCATTGACTCTAGATCAAAATTGGAGGAATTAACATTTAAAAAAATATTGTCATCCAATCCATGTACTTAGAATATCTCTCCATTATTTGCATCTTTGTTTTTTTCAATATAGTTTTATTGTTTTTTTTGCATTCTGTACATATTTTGTTAGATTTATCCTATGTATTTCGCTGGGGAAGGGGATATTATAAGTGGTATTGTTTTTTAAATTCAAATTCATTGCTGGTACATAGGCAAACAATTGACTTTGTATATTATGCTCATATCCTGAAACTTTGTTGTCATTAAATGTTTGGTAGAAATCACCAATTAATCCATCTGGTCCTGATGCTTTTTCTTCTGGAGCATTATTGATTCAACTAGTCCAAAAAATACAGGCCTACGTAGATTTTCTGTTTCTTTTTGTGTGAGTTTTGGTAGTTTTTGTCATTCAAGGACTTAGTCTACTCCAGCTAAGTTATTAAATTTGTGCAAAGCCAGGCATAGTTGTGCACTCCTGTCATTCCGGTGGCTCAGGAGGCTGAGGTAGGAGAATTGCGCGTTCAAAGCCAGCCTTAACAACTTAGTAGGCCCTAAGCAACTTAGTGAGACCCTGTCTCAGAATAAAACAAGGCTAGGGGTGTGGCTTAGTAGTTAAGTGCCCCCCCCCCCCGCCCCTAGTTCAATTCCTAGTACCAAAAACAAACAAACAAAAAAAACCAAGAAAAATGATGGGTATACAGTTGCTGGAAATGTTCCTTGATTATCCTTTTAATGTCCTGGGGTCAGCATGATGACCCTATTATGAATGGTGTTAGTAGCTTATGTATTTTTTCTTGGTTAGTCTGGCTAGAGGCTTATCACTTTTAGGGTATTGAAACTTCTGGTTTCATTCATTTTTCTTGTGTTGTTTTTCAGTTTTAATGTCAGGTTTTTGCTGTTCTGCTTATCTCATTGGGTTGACTCTCTTGAGTTTTCCTGTTTGGCATTCTATATTTCATCTTCTGTAATCTGTAGCCTGAACAACAGGGACAAAATTGTGACCTGTGCAGTATCCAAATGCGCTTGCTATGTGGTGGACATGCTGTAATTGTCCTCTAGCCTCCTCATAGCTGTTTCTTTTTTTCATCAATGCTCTTAGTTAGCATAGTTTTGCAGGCAAATCACATCATATTTCTCTTTAAAATATCCACTTGTTCCTGTGACTCTTACATTGCTTGATCTGGAGAGGAATATCTTTCTCCATAAGATTTGAATCAGAATTTTTTTGAGGAACTTTAGAAGTCATCTTGTCTGACCTCTTTCTAAAAATGAGAAGAATTAGTTCCAGAGAAATAAACTATTTCCAAGACCACACAACTGGCTGTTGGCAGAGGAAAGGTTATGATTCCTAGTCCTGTGCTTTTTTCTTCTTGCTGAATATTTATCTGTTTGAATATATTATTCCTTGATACTGCATCTTTCCCAGCTCTAATCAGAAAAGTCAGTGCTCCTCATTTCCTTTATGGGAATGTTGGTATTTTAAGATATATAAATCATTGAGTTTCTTAGGCAAAATATTATAGAACAACTTTTTGGGGATAATATAGATAATTGAAAATACTATTAGATGATTTGATGATTTTTAGATGTTAGAGTCTGAAATTCAAGCAAGAATATAAGATGTAGTTATTAGTATAGCTTTGAAATATTACTTTGAAAAAGATTATGCTAAACCAAATAAGCCATGGGAGGAAACATTTCCAACTTAATTTCTAATCTTTAGATTCCTTTTGAAGAACCACTACTTAAAACATGTAAAGTTTATTTGGCTATGTGCTTTTGTTTCAGACAGAACCAAGTTGTGTTATTAGATACACTGGAACAAGAGATTTCAAAATTTAAAGAATGTCATTCTATGCTGGATATTAATGCTTTGGTAAGTGTGATTTTGTTTTAGAAATTGTTAGGTTTATCCTCTCAGCTATGTACTTAGCTGCATTTTTAAAGTTAAGAATTTGGGCTCTGTAGCTTAGCTGATTAAAGTGCCTGTCTAGTAAAGTTTATAATTTGTCTTTTTAACAGGAAATATTGATTTACTTTGCTAGAATTTCTATGTCCTGAATTGTTATATTTCTAAGGTTGAACTTGTGATAAGAAATTGAACTTATTTCTGCGTCTGAGTTACATCTGTTCATAATTGAAGACTTAGAAAACTCAAAGTAAGAATAGGCTATTACTTTTCCCATTAAGTAAAGTACAGCTTCTCTTTAACTATTAATTACCTGGTTTCTTTCTTTCTTTCTTTTTTTTTTTTCAAGAGAGAGAGGGACAGTGAGAGAGAGAGAGAGAACCAATTTTTATTTAGCTTTTCATATGGCTTTCATTGCTCTAACACTTCATTGTGTACATAGTGCTGGGGCATGAACCCACATTCTTGTGTGTGCCAGGCAAGCTCTGTAACCACTGAGCTGCTGATCCAGCCCCAGTTACCTGGTTTCTTAAATTAGCATTTTATTTAATTACATGGAATATTTATAATGTCATAATAAATTAATGCCATGACTGAAATGGACACTTTGAGAATGATCTATTAGATCTTTCAAATAGTTGGATAGTTTAATTTTTTCAGCAACTCTACAACTTTTTGATGAGAAGAACTGATAATCTTTATTTTAAGAAAAGGGAATTCATAAAAATAAGAAACTTAATGCTATCTTTCATTTTCCCTTGAACGTTAGAAATAGCTTGGTTTGCATAATTTATATAAATGGTAGAGTTCCATACATTCCTCAAAAAGTGGACTTTTCTTTGGGAAGATGAAGTTTATTAATGTTTTCCTTACATGACAATCAAAATTAAAGTCCATATTCTTTAACATTGGTCAGAGAGAGGCCTGTTGTATTAAATAGAAACTTCTGTCCAGTAGTTCCTGACTTCTTGTGAAGGAGGTGAGCCAGGCTACCCTGACCTACTTTTGTGTTCCTGAGTTCATGTTGCAATGGAATGAATGGGTAT
Source organism: Aplodontia rufa (assembly GCA_004027875.1). NCBI lineage: Eukaryota > Metazoa > Chordata > Mammalia > Rodentia > Aplodontiidae > Aplodontia > Aplodontia rufa. The sequence continues at coordinate 99,805 of PVKS010002064.1, read as the reverse complement.
TTATTTTTATTTTTATGTATTTATTTATTTTTTTAAAGTGAGGGACAGTGAGAGAGAGGGAGAGAGAGAATCAATTTTATTTAGTTTTTCATGTTTACATTGCTCCACACTTAGTTGTATATGTGGTGCTGGGGTTCAAACCCACATACTCACGTATCCCAGGCAAGTGCTGTAACCATTGAGCCACTGCTCCAGCCCAGAATGGGTATTTGTTGAATGAATGATTGAAGTAGGTGATTAATTGTTGCTTCCATCTGAAGCGACAAAAATTGAGTCTTCCTCCTTTGTTCGTCTCATTCAAGAATGGTTTTGATTATCATCTAGGAATTGAAAAGTGGAAGAATATGAGGGTGATAGAGGGTCAGGAAGTCTAGATCTTGTCAGATTGTGACTTATTTGCAGCTACGTTAAAGTTGTGAATCTCTGCTAATGCTTCTCATATCTTCTGGCTCGGTTGCATTATCTGAGAATAAGGTGTTCTTTCCCTTCTTTCCCACCTATCTAGTCTTGCATCATCCTCCCACATTCTCCTGTCATAAGAATCGGTTTATGCTGTGCAGGCTGGCTGAGAAGTAAAGCATGTACGTAGAACTCTTGGGAAAGCACAGTGTCCTCGCAGAGGAAAGCACAGTGTCCTCGCAGAGGCTGTTCTGTTTGGTCTGACCTCAAAAGCCCAAAGAACGTGACTAAACTTGTCCATGGTTCTAAGTCATCTCTGGCCACAGCTTGGGTTTTCCTAATGAGCAGCACATTACTTAAGCTGTCCTAGGCACCCTGGATTAGTCTTTTCCTTACATGGAGTGTTTTATAACTGGGTGTCTTGGCAAATGCCTGTAATCCCAGATACTGAGATTGAAAGTGAGGCAGGAGAATTGCAAGTTCAAAGCCAGCCTCAGCAACATAGTGATGCCCTAAGCAGCTTAGTGAGATGCTGTCTCAAAATAAAAAATTATAAAAAGGGCTGGGGTTGTAGCTCAGTGGTAAAGGGCCCCTGGGTTCAATTCCTAGTACCAAACAAACAAAACGAAAGCTGTATTGGATAGTCTTACTAAAATTTAAGAATTATGGGGCTGGAGCAGTGGCTCACCAGTTACCGTGCTTGCCTGGCGTGCGAGAGTACGCGGGTTCGAACCCCAGCACCATGTACACAACAGTGTGGGAACAATGAAAGTCACATGAAAAACTAAATACAAATTGCTTTTCTCCCTCTCCCTCCCCGCCTCTCGCTGTCCCTCTTTCTTTTTTTTTTAAATTAAGAATTATATTGCATGTTTTTGTACCGAAATGGCAGCAGTATCCAATTTAATATAAATGTCTGTTTTATGTTTAGTAACTTTTTTGGTTACTCTGAACTGAAACATATTTTCAAAATCCTGCTAATGCTTTAAGTGAAATTTGTATTTTGGGATTTGAAATATGGACATGATTAAGAATCTAAAAAAACTGGCCAATTTAGGAAGAATGAGCTATAATTTAGGCGTTGGCATATTTATTCATTTTGATATTTCACTATATTTTAACTTTTCATTTACTTTTCCATGTTAAGTTCACTGAAGCTAAACACTATCATGCCAAGTTGGTGAACATAAGGAAAGAGATGCTGATGCTTCATGAAAAGACATCAAAGTTAAAGGTGAGTTGAAAAATTCTTTATACAAATAGAAGTTTGTTTTTCTTCAGTATTCATTTTTGACATTTTATTTGTTCACATACAGTAATATATGGAACATGTCTGTATTCCAAATGGCTTGGAGTCTGAGTCAGGAGGATTGCAACTTTGAGGCCAGCCTCAGTGACTAAGTGAGACCCTAAGCAACTTAATGAGACCCTGTCTCAAAATAAAAAGGGCTGGAGAAGTGGTTCAGTAGTTGAGCATCCCTGAGTTTAATCCCTGGTACAAAAACAAAACAAAACAAAACAAAAAAATCACAGTTCATTGTTTTTGCTTAAAAATTGTCATTTTTTTAATCCCTTCCCTGAGGTTACCTACTAATAACTTGGAAGATAGGCTCATATTCTCTTGATATGAAGCTGTAATTATCATTTTTTAAAAAAATTATCAGTTAATGAGAACTCATAGTAACATTTTGGTTTTTAATTGAAGGGACTTTACCCAGAATTCAAAGTTAAATAAAAATTTATTAATTTGTATTGATTGCCTCAAATTAAAGAATCATTACTTTGAATTAGACCATAATCTATACATGTTGATCATTCTCTTGATTTTTAAAACAATTTGTTTTTGTTTTTGACCCAGAAAAGGGCACTTAAATTGCAGCAGAAGAGGCAGAAGGAAGAGTTGGAAAGGGAGCAGCAACGAGAGAAAGAATTTGAAAGAGAAAAGCAGTTAACAGCCAAACCAGCTAAAAGGGCGTGAAAAATTGTATTTGTGTTGTTTTTGTCATGTATTGTTCTGATTTAAGATGTGTGGTTCAGATAGTGCCTTATACCATTGTGTTATGTTTTGATATCTTTATTCCAGGATTGCTGTGTCTCCATATCTTCATTTCAGCCATTGAAGAAGCCTTTCTTTCTCAGTAGTAAATATAACATCACTTGGTTTTGATATTTATATGTAACTTTTTCAACTTTCATTTTGCTTAATTTTATAATTAATTAGTTTGGCCTCTAGTCATTTGTAAACTGATAAATGCTTTGATTATTATAGAAGTCTAGATTCTTAAGTAGTTCAAAATTAGCATGAATTTTCAGCTTCTTGAATGTAGATTTTAAAGTTTCAGTTTCTTAGTTTATGACTTGCCTTTTTGGCAATGTACCTCTGGTTTTGGTTATTTCCTTTTCATTGCTTAGTTTAAAAATGTCAATTGTCTAATCACATATGCCCTTGGAGAAGAGATAGCATAAGCTTTTTTGAAGAACATAGTGGAAAAGTGTAAACACGGGAAATAACAGCACTTCGGCTTCGACTAGATGAGCAAGATGCCAAATAGATTCTTCTAACCATATATTCTCGCTTCCTACTGTTAGTGCTTAGGTAGCTTTTGGGTTCAAGTAGATTACATCCATACCTGAAGTTTGGCAGGGGTGGTGGAGCGATCACAGGCTCAAATGCCCCTGTGGATACTTAGTAACAGTCATTACACAGTGAGATATAGTTTCTGTGCTTCTAAAACTTCTTAAAGTAGAATTAAATGTATCAATTATCTACTTTAAAGATAATGGTAGGATTGGTGGGAAGTTAGTAATAGCTTCACAAAAGAGGCAGCATGATACCTTTGGTGTTTTCTAGACATTTTTCCTAATGTTATATGTAGAAACTTATTATATGAGGGAAATATTATGAAGTTTCATTGTTTGCAATCAAAAGTGTATTATACTTTTAGTATTGTTTAACACCCAGCTGGTCTCCAATTGCTATTATCTATGATTAGAATGTATATCTTTTATAATCCACATTGCATTTTTGGTAAGCTGGAACCACTACCTCTGATCACATATCAAGCTAATGATATAGAAAACAGTAGATTTAAGTTGGGTGCTAAACTGTTCTGTTAGAGATTTAAGTAATTTGTTTGAAAGAGCCTTCTTTAATGAATGAATTGTAGTCTCACAATTCACTTGACTTTGACTAAGAATATAGATCTGTGTTATTTGTAAAGGCTAAGTGTTGCTCTCTATCACTTGCTAAAACTGCATAGGGCATTATTCATTTAGGGCTTGCAGGACAATGTCACCTAAATTGCTGAATGTACTTTTATAATATTATATCTGACGAAGGCTGTGTGTATTGTTTCTCAGATTGTTTTGGACCAGCTGTAATGGTCATTTAAAATGCTGGTTCGTGGACACCATTCTCAGTCTACTGAAGCAAATCTGTTTGTTGTACTTTTTTTGTTTTTGAAATTTCCCCTGATGATTTTGATGCACCTTAAAAGATGAGAACCACAGGTGTAGTTTCCAAAGTCATGGCTTCCCATACTAAGTGGCATATCATTTTTGCTTGGGAACTTAAAAAAAAAAATTCTGAGTTCTTACTGATTAGTTTTTATGGGAACCAATACATGTTTAGGCACTCCCCAGATAATTCCGATGCAAGGAACCACTGGTACAGATTATCCTAGTGATGTATGTTTATAAGCAGTGAAATAGTTTGAAAGCTTCCTACTAACTTTTGGGGCTAATCTTACGAAATAAATTCTGAATTGTTACTTTTCAGATTTAAGTCTGAACTGTAATCCAGGAGCGGTGGTGCACGCCTGTAATCCCAGTGATTTGGTAGGCTGAGAAAGGATTACAAGTTCAAAGATAGCCTCAGCCTTAGTGAGGCCCTAAACAGTTTAATGAGACCCTGTCTCCAAAAAAAAAAAAAAAAAAGGGCTGGGGATATAAAAGTGGTAAAGCACCCCTGGGTTCAATTCCCAGTTTAAAAAGAAAAAAAAAAATAGAATCCTAAAAAAGACTGAACTCTAGCAGACAAGGAATAGATATTCTAGTTAATTAATTGCACATCTGTGATCTGTATTAAAACAAATCATGTGTATTGAATGAATGGCAAGGCACATATACTTCTTTCAGAATTGTATTATTTAAGTTTTGAAGACTTTTAAAAATGCAAAACAAATATATGTTAGCACCCACTATTTTAAGGTGAATGGTAAATTAAAAGTGCTGTTATCTTGGTAATTAGAATGTAAAACATCTATATTTCAGTAACAAACATATCTTACTAAATAAATATGGAAATCTTATAATTAATTTTGCTCTATTTTTCACAATAGGATTGGTTGAAAAAAGTTGGCTTTGTTTTGAAACTGTCAGCTATGTACTGAACTGAAATGCTGCAAGTTAGTTTTGTGTTTACTCTGCAGTAGTATCATGTAAATATGCAGATGCTGAGTGTAATATAGATGTGTCCACTGTGAGTGGGTGGATACAGTTTATTTATAAGTATACTACTTATATACCCTCATAGATTTGTCTGATTTTGAACTTGTAAACTTGTAAAGTGAGAACTACTTTTTATGTATTTAATAAAAAAGATCTCTGAATTACAGTGTTCATTTGTAATACTTATGATTTTTTTTTGTATTTACTTAAAGACAGTTGCTGTTTGTACTGTTACTGCAATCAGTGATTCTTAATCATTAAATCTCCAAACATCACTGTGCTCATATTTTAAAAGTTAGGGCTGGAATGGTAGCTCAGAGGTTGGAGTGCTTCCCTGGCATGCTTGAGGACCCGGGTTCAAGCCCCAGCACCACATACACAACTAGGTGTTGGAGAAACAAAGGCCAGGTGAAAAAATAAATAAAATTGATTCTCTCTCCCTGTTTCTCCTTTTTTCTTTCTTTCTTTTTTTTTTTCTTTTTCCAAAGCTAGTCTCTTGGGGCTGGAGCAGTGGTGGCTCATCGGTTATGGTGCCTGCCTGGCATGTGCGAATACGCAAGTTCAAACCCCAGTACCACGTACACAACATTGTCTTAGAGCAATGAAAGTCACATGAAAAAATAAATACAAATTGTTTCTCTCTTTCTCACTGTCCCTCTCTCTTAAAAAAAAAAGTTAGTTTCTGAATGTTTCTTTGGATGAAGATAGTTCTATGTTGTTTGTCGGAGTAACTATATATTTAGGATTCCTGTTGCTTGTGTATTCATGCTACTTTAGCTCAGTTTTCATGTGTGAGACCGGATGCCATCTAGTCTTCAGGGTAGCATTTAGGTGACAGTAGGTTTGTTTTCAAGGCTGGTAAGAGTAAAGCTAGGAGTCAGGGTAGCCATTTCTAATTAACTTAAAATGCTTAAAGCAAAAATTCCATAGAAACAGTGTGAAGGAAGAAGAAAGATACAACTTGGGGCATGGTTAGGATGATGATTTAGGAGAAAGGGAAAGATGGAGAACAAGGTGGAAGGTGAAAGTATTCTATCCTTTTCATATGTTCCCTGAATAAGGGAGGCTTATAGGCATGTAAAGAAAAATTAATGTAATTCACCTATTTCAGGATAAAACTAGTATAAGGTTGCCCCCTACTGTCACTTCATTGTAAATTGAGGAAAAGTTTACAGCTTTTCATTCTGGTTTAGTCCATAAACATATTCCTAATAGACTCCAGGAAATCTGTGATGCTCAAATCTGGATGAGGGTGGGACTGAAAAATCACTCTGAGAACTAGGTGCTGGATACGCTTACTTTTACGCTTAGCTTTTATTATTGCATTAGAAAAGATAGTTAAGTGCAAGGAATACTAAGCAAAACGTGTCTATAGACCTGAAGATTCCTAGCCTCTGCTTTGATTGTAATATTTACATTTTTAAAGCATATAGGAGCTTCATCGTATAGTGGTTAGGACTGGGCTCTGAAGTCAGACTGTCTTGGTTCATATTCCTGCTTGACTTGGGGCATTGGACAAGTTGCTTAAACTCTGTACCTCAGTATCTGAAACTGTCAAGTTGGGACAATTGGTTTCTAGCTTCATAAGGTTGCAGAGTTTTGTCTTTATATAAAGTTCTTAATAGTAAGAGTCCAAATGTTGGAGGTCATGGAGGAAACTTACTTTGCCCCTTTTTGCAATCCATTTTTTAGGGGTGGGGATAGATACAGGATATTGAATCCAGGGGAGCTTTACCCCTGAGCTATATCCTCAGCCTTTTTTATGTTTTAGACAGGTTCTTTCTAAACTGCTTAGGGCCTAAGTTGCTGAGCCTGGCTTTGAACTTGTGATATGTCTGCCTCAGTCATCCAAGTCTCTGGGAGTACAAGTGTGTGCTACCTCACCCGGCTTGCACATCTATTTTTGCTTGGGTTTCCACTTCCTAGAATCTTTGGTCTTATAAAGTCTGCCTGTTGGATCCCTGTTCATTCTTTGTAACCGTTTCTTACTACCTCCCAAAGAATTCTTTAATACTTTCATAATACATTTGCTTCAGTGCTTAATAGTTGTCTGTTCATGTGTTTCTCAAATTCTTTTTTTAAAAGAGGGACAGTGAGAGAGAGACAGAATCAACTTTTATTTAGTTTTTCTCATGTGGCCTTTGTTGCTCTGACACTTAGTTGTGTATGTGGTGCTGGGGTTTGGACTTGCATATTCGCACATGCTGGGCAAGCACTGTAACCACTGAACCACCGCTCCAGCCCCTCAAAGACAATTCTTAATCATCTTTTTGATTCTGTCACTAATAGTTGGTATTAGTGTTCTCTAGAGAAACAGAACCAAGATGTGTTTACATATTTACACATATAGACATAAACATGTATAATATAAAATATGTACATAGGGAGAGAGAGAAAATTCAAGGAATTGGGCTTATTTGATTGCGCGGTGCTGGCAGGTCTGAAATTTGCAGGGCTGGCTGACAGCCTGGAGACCCAGAGAAGAACTGATATTGCAGTCTGAGTCCAAAGGCTGGCAGAATTCCCTCTTCCTTGGTGTCTTCCGTCTTTTTCAAGAGAAAAAGACTTGCAACTGAGTAAGCCCCCTACCACCCCATCCTGCTTTATGGAGAGTGGTCTGCTCACTCAAAATGAGGTGGCTTGCTGATTCAGGGGATCTGGTGGCATCTGAACTGGGGCAGGGAAGTTTCTAGTGGTCTCTGAGAAGTTCCAGCACATTATATGTGTACTCGACATTGCTGGGTAGCAAAAAATAGCTTTTGCCGTCACCACCATTAAGGGTGTAGGACAAAGATATGTTTATGTGGTGCTGTGGAGAGCAGACATTGACCTCACCAGGATGAGAGGAGAGCTCAGTGATGAGGTGGAATGTGTGGTTACCATTACGCAGAATCCATACCAGCACAAGATTGCAGAGTTTTTTTGTTGTCTCTCTCTCTCTCTTCTTTTTGATTCTGGGGATCAAAACCAAGGCCTTGCTCATGCTAAGCATGTGCTCTAACATTTAGCTATAGCCCCAGTCCATCAGATTGGTTCTTGAACAGAAAGAAGGATGTAAAGAATGGAATATAGCCAGATTCCAGCCAGTGGTCTGGACAACAAAGTCCATGGAGACTTTGGAGCAACTGAAGAAGATTAAGGGCCCATAGAGGGCTGAGCCACTTCCGGGGCCCTTGTGTCTGAGGCCAGCACATCAAGACCACTGGCCACCAAGTCTGCATTGTGTTTGCGTACAAGAAGAAATAAATCCGTAGACCTTTTCCGTTAATGGTTTATATATCTAAAAAATGAAGTGTACCACTTTAAACTTAATCTCATTTAGAAAATGTATTCACAGCCCCATCTAGATTCCTATTTGAACAAATATCTAGGTTCCATCGCTTACTCAGGTTGCTGTGTAAAATTAACTACTACACAGTTGGTTTTCAGTATATATTTTGGGACTGAATTAAATCTAGTAGGAGAGAGAGATGCACACATTAAAAAGGACTATAGTTAAAAACTGGATTATGTAAATGCCAAATAAAGAATATTGTAAAGAAGTAGCCAATCCCTGCAATTCAGACATAGTCAGGGAGCTTATAATCTTTAGATGATCCAAGCCACTGCTTGCATTCCTAATTACACATTAGACTGAAAATAATGATAAAAGTTCCCAATATCTTGGGAATTATATGAATTCAGACATAATGAGTGAATTGGTGGGAAGAAAAATAGATGCCACATTTATTATAAATATGTAACTTCTCGGTGGAGTAGGGGCTGCTCAGTTCTCTTAAAAATAGCTTGGGGAAGAGGTGGGCAGTTGGTGCAAGCTGGGTAGATGAGCCAGACTTTCAACCAGATAGAGCACCCATGAGCTAATGCTGCCATCTTGTGGTACTTTATGGTCCACAACTTGTACACATTCTGGTTTGCCCTAAGCATTTTAAACTGATTTTTAGAAGATCTTTGTTTAAGCAGTGAGATATTTGAAAGGCATTTATGCAAAACACTTGAAGGATTTAAAAATTACATTTTTCTAACTTTTTGATTCTTCTAGTTTGATATAGGTCCGAGGGGTTTCCCCCCACCTTCTCTTCCAATCATAGTGAATTTATTATCATCCTATGTATCATCCACCATGCGCAGAATCCTGCCCTAAGAAAAACATCCCAAAACTTTCTTTGTGGAAAGGAGTTCTCTGATTTTTCACCTGATTGGATCTGGGGTGATAGCATTAAAATCACACATCACAGGTGTTATATAAACAGTTGACAAACATTACTAATGGTGGGTGAAGTCTAGAGAGTTTATTCAGGAACTAAGAACAGGTATCTTATTCAGGTTTTCCCGATGTTTCAATAATGGTTGTAGAACAAATAGAAAGAAGATGGTACTGCTAGGGAAATGAGCAATTTCAGGATGGCCCCAGGACACTTCATCAAGGAAGGGACATTGGGAGACATTTCACCACCTGGGGAAAGTTATCTTTGATGTTGCCTTCCTGGGCTTGCATTTCTGGTTCTGCTGCTCATCAACTCCATCTCTTTTCTACCTTTGTAGTTTTAGGGGCAGAGAACTGCTTGGATCAGATGTCAGGTTTTATAACTGGAGCAAATTAGTTTCTCTAAGGACAAATGTGCAGAGAGGAGGTGATCCCTGAGACACATCCAAGCATTCAGATTCTGAGATGCCTAGTGTCGCATGCTCTCAAGGGTCTCTGACTGATGGGCTGTCACTCAATAAGAGCACTGATCCATCCCCTGGGTGCAATGCAGCATCCATGCAAAAGATGTGTCCCATCAGAGGGCAACAAGTCACCAATTACCAGGCCATGGAAATGTGCTGGTCAGCAGGGCACCAACATCACTAATACGTTCTGTGGGCTAGGGATGTTGGTAGGCGTAGAGCTTGTCAGCATCCACAGGCACGATAGAGACCAGGAGGTTTTAATCACCTTGCCTACCAGAAGGCAGGGTTTGAGGGTCAGTCAATTGGATTTACTTGCAGGGGGCTGAGGAAGTGGTTAATGGAGCACTTTGTCTATTTTTCCACCTTGTGGTAAAATAGGAAGACAGACATCAAGAATGCTATTTAGCAATAAAAGGGGTTAGCAAACTTTTAGGTAAAGGGCTCTAGCCTAAATATTTTAGGCTTTGAGGTCATATGATCACTGTTATAGCATCTCAATTCAGCTGCTGTAACAGAAAAATAGACATAGACAATATGAGAATAAATGAGTGGCCAGGTGCAGTGGTGCACCCCTGTAATCCCAGCAGCTTGGGAGCCTGAGACAGGAGGATTGCAAGTTTGAGTCCAGCCTCAGAAATTTAGTGAGGCTCTAAGCAACTTAGGGAGATCCTATCTCAAAATAAAAAATAAAAAGGGCTGGGGATATGGCTCTGTGGTTCAGTGCCCCTGGGTTCAATCCTTGGTACCCAAAACCGAACAAACAAAAGCAAAAGAGTGGAGTTTCAATAAAACTTCTATTTACAATAACAAGTGGTTGACTGGATTTGACTCATGGCTGATCCTGATATATTACTCTTTCATGTTCTTGCCCACTCAAAGCTCCTGTATCACCCAGAAAATGGCCAGAAAAATATCCCAGGGGTGGAAGGTGTCACCTCCAGAATACAAAGAGGCCTTCAAGGGATTGTCTTCCTTTTTGTTGGCAGGGTTAGAGGATGTGGCAATTTCCCTTTTATTTTAAGGAGATATTCCAGAATACCCCATCCACTGTACCTCTATAAATGCCAGTGAAATTGCCTATTCTAGACTCTTTGTAGGGTTTATCTCCCAGCCTCTGAAGTGCATGTAGCGTATCAAGGCCTCTGGCATACTAGCCCTCTGGCTTGTCCTGTTCTATCCGCTTGATGTTAACTCAGTGTAAAGGATCAGTGATGTCTACGAGGTCCTGATCTCTCAGACTATATTAAGATACAAGGTGAAATAGTTAACATAACATTAAGTCAAACAAACAAAAAACCAGAGTTGTCTGTTTTTCCTGCCCTCAGATCTATAAGTGGTGCTTTTTTCTGGGAACTTAAGGAATGCCTGATGCACAGGTATGAAATCCCATATGGTGGAACATTCAACTAGGGGATTTACATCAAGTTATGCAGGCGTGAGAATGAGTTATGATTATGAGACCTCTGGTTTTCATCATCTGCACCACCACCCAGAGGTGACTGGCCATATAGATTGTTGGGATGGACTTCTAAAGTCACAACCAAAGCACTAGTTCTGAGGAAGGATCTGAAAGGGTGGAATGTCATCTTTCAGTTCCTGCCGCATCTGTAAATCAGTGATCTCTTGTGGTGCTGTGTCTACAGAAGGAAGAATACAAGCGTCTGGAAACCAAGGGGGTGGAAGCAAGGGTTGCCCTACCACTTATCACTGCTTCCAATGACTCCCTGGGGAATTCTATGCTTCCTTGAGTTGTGCAACCATGAGTTCTGTGTGATTGGAGGTGCTGGTCCCCAAGGTGAATGCACTCTTGCCAGGGACATGAATAAAGGTCCAGTGGATTATAAATTATGGCCAACAACAACAATTATGGCAACAACAATTGCTTTGTTCTTTTTGTGTCCAGGAACCAGTGGAAAAGTCTGGAGCTGCTGTGCTACTGATCAGCAGGAGGAAGAAAGCTGCATTTACATGCTGGGCTAGGAGAAATATTTGCAGAACTCAGGCATTTCACTGGGCACCTCCTGCACTCCCTTGTCCCATATAACAGTGATTAGACACATACATAAGTCCAATCTGAAAAGAGCATGATTTAGAGTTCAAACCGGTTGGGAGGAAGGCTTGGATCACACCACGGGGTAGGTGACCTGCCAAGGTGATAGCTGAGGGCGAAGGGGATTTTGAATGGGAGAGTACTAACTATAGCCCTGGGATCAACTGGGGCAATCTCATTAGTCTGTAATTTGTCCAACAAATACTCTTCTGAGTAGCCCCTAGAAAGGAAGGGTCACAAGGACTGTGGAGGGGCTGCTCCTTGAGTGTGTGGGGAGAAGTGGAATTTTGTGCCTTAAGAGGTGGACAGCGGTGGCCATGAGAAGCTGTTTCGCAGGCCTGTAATTACAGGGAAACTAACAGACCAAAGGCCCAGCTGCTTTACTTCAAAGTCCATCACCACGTTTGTTGGAGGCATGCTTAGCAGGGGCTATTCTAGTCATTGACTGAGTTCAGCAGGGGTTTGGAGGCAGGCCCATTCCTGATAGGTAGGGCTGGCATGATACTTTGCAAGATGAAAATGTTCACATATTGTTCTTAAATTGAAGAATTTCAAGATGGAGTCACAGAACATTAAGCCAAGGGGGGTCCAGAGTGACTGTACAGGTTATAATCTCATTAAGCTGGTTTTGCCCGGGAAGTATGGGGGTCTTCTAGTGGCTGGCTACAACTCAAGGACTCCTTCAGCATTTTGATGAACCTTTCTTAGACTACACAGCCCTCTAGGAAAACTTCCACTTGACTTTCTTTTCTTATCTTCTTCTTTGGGTCAAGCTTGCATTGTAGTCTTATGACTATTCCCAAACTTTTCAATCCCCATCGTTTTCTCTCCCAAGACTTTACTCATAAAATCCTTGGGTGTTTAGTTCTATCTTGCTTTCTGCTTCTCAGTGTACTTGGATTAAAATAGCCCCTCAATCCTGTTATTCTATCACATGCATGTAAACAAGTGCTTCAACATGACTTGGAGTTTCTTTTTCCCAATGGTAAAAAACAATTTAGGCTGCCTGTTTCCTAGATCTTGCCTGGATCCTGCTTATCCATAAAATGATTGCACATTTTAAAATGTGCAGTGCAGGTCAGAAGGAAATCAAACTTATTTTATATTATATTTTTACATAGCTTCTCTTCTGGCAAGTCTGAACATATTTGGGACATGCAACTGTAGTTTCTTGGGAGAAGAAACATCTGGGAGAACGAAGTGAGGAATAACTGAGAGGAAAGGCAATAGAAGTAAAAAAGAGAAAAGTCAAGGGTAGTTGAGAGGAAAAAAAAAAGAAGTCTACAGTGGCATTTCTTCGAGAAAGATCCTGGGTATGGGTCTTTCTGGACCCTGAGATGGGCAGTCCCAGGGCCAATGCTGTTGATTGGCAGAAAGAGACTAATTGTGTCCACTCACCTGCTGCTTTCTTTGGGCTCTAGTAACTATTTCAGGGTTGTGCCCATTGCCCAAGTATAACAGAGTCATCAAGTTCATCTTCAAGACTCTCCATTATTTTTTCTTTTATTTCTTAGTACTGGGGATTGAACCCTAGGATACTTAATCACTGAGCTACATCCCCAGTACCTTTTGCTTTTTCTCTTGAGAACAGCCTCACTAAGTTGCTGAGGTCCTCACTAATTTGCTGAGGCTGGCCTTGAACTTGTGATCCTCTCGTCTCAGCTTCCGAAGTCGTTGGGATTATATGTGTGTGCCACCATGCCTGGCTAAGTCCTTCTATTCTTAATGCTCCACTCAGAGCTAACGGAGTATCCAGGCCCTCCATGACAATGATCACTTCCCAGAACCTTGACCGTACACACACAGCTATCCGGAGCTCCTTTCCAGGCTGACTTTCCCTGTGTTCACAGTATGATTACAAAAGGGCCAGATGAACTAGTAGAAGGAAAGCCTCATATTCTCTCATTTGCCCCCACTGCACAATTTTTTTAATTGAATCCTCAACCTCTAGGTGTTTGTTAAATGTGAGTTATAAATTTACTGGATTCTCAATGGTCTGGTAATGCAGTCTGTTTTAGCTTCTTTTCAGCCTTGTACTCCTACCTCAGGACTGTTCTGTGAGCCCAACACACTTTCATTAGGTAAAGACAAAGTGTTGAGCCCTCGGGCCTAGGATGAAGAGGACAACAGCTCCTGCTATCAATGGCTTTAGGTTTTCTTTGGAGAAGCATAATTTGTCACATTATACGTAACCTTTTTTATTTTTATTTTTTGGTACAAGTGATTGAACCCAAGGGCGCTGAACATCCCCAGCCCTTTAAAATTTTTTTGAAAAAATTTGAGACAGGGTCTCACTAAGTTGCTTAGGGCCTTGCTGAATTGCTGAGGGTGGCTTTGAACTTGTGATCCTCCTGCTTCAGCCACCCAAGCTGCTGGGATTACAGGTGTGTGCCACTGTAATTATATGTAACTTTATTAAAGGATATTATAAGTAACTATGACAGAAATGACCACAAAAAACTGAGACTGGGAGTTCTGAGACTCCCTGCTGGCACTGAAGCAGTTTTGGGAAGAAATAAATATCTTGAAGGAATTGATTTGGGTAAGGAGCCAAGTATCTGTTTCAAAGAAGCTCCTCTCAACTCAATAGCTCTTGCTCTTCAAGCAGAAAGCATGTGCACTTGTGTTTATTTGCCTGAAGGAGTCTGAAGGACAGATTGGGGCCTCCTCTGTTTTTTTTGCTCCTTCTTAGATTTATCTCCACTCCCCGCCCTCAGGAATGCTCTATCACTGAGCAACCATCCCAAACCTTCATATTTTTATTCTGAGACAAGGTGTCACCAAGTTGCCAAGGCTGTCCTCCAATGTACAATCCTCCTGCCTCAGCCTCTCACGTTTCTGGGATTACAGGTGTACATCACCACAACTGTCAAGTTTTTGACCTTTTTTATTTTATTATCTATTTTTTGACCATTTTTATTGTAGTAAAATACATATAACATAAAATTTATAATTTTAGCTAGTTTACTTGTACAGTTCATTGGTATTAAATATATTCATAATGTACAACCAGAACTCTTTTTATCTTGTAAAACTAAAATTCTCATGACCATTAAACAATAACACCCCATTACCTTCTCCCCACAGTCCCTGGCAACCACACTCTATCTCTCCAACTGCCTCATGTAATGGCAATATTTGTCTTTTGGCAAGTGGCTTATTTCACTTAGCACAATATACTCAAGGCTCATTCACATTGTCACACGTGTCACAATTTTCTTCCCTTTAGGGTTGAGTAATATTCCTCTGTATGGTGTACCGCAATTTACTTGTCCATTCATTCATCCCTAGGCTTTTGGGTTGCTTCCAGAGTTCAATTATGGTGAACAATGCTGCTGTGAACGTGGGTGTACACGTTCCAGGATCTTCTGAGGTCCTGGCAAAAGTTCCTTCCCACTTAAGTTTTTGGAAAAATTGAGGACAAAATGAGTTAGTTCTTCTTTAAATATTTAGTAGAATTCATCCGGAAAGCTGTTGTGTCCAGGGATTTTTCTGATAACTGATTCAATCTCCTTACTTGTCAATTCATATTTTCCATGTCTTTATGATTTAGTGTTGGTAGGTTTCGTGTTTTTAGAAATTTGTCCATTTCATCTAGGTTATGAATGTATTGGCATACCATTATTCATAGTACTTTGTATTTCTGTAGAATGGGTAGTAACGTCCTCCACTTTCATTCCTTATTTAGCAATTTGTTTGTTTTTTTTCATAATCCATCTAGCTAAATATTTGTCAAATTCTGTTGATCTTTTCAAAGAAACAACTTTTGATTTAATTGGTTTTCTCTATCATTTTTCTGTTTTTATTTTATCTCTGCTCTAGTCTTTATTATTTTTTTCAATCTGTTAGCTTCAGACTTAGTCTATTCTTCTTTTTCTATTAAGTTGTACAGTTAGGTTGTAGATCTTTCCTGTCTTTTCATCATGAAGAGTCTTAAATTGTTTTTTAAGGGGGGGAGAGAGTGGGGAGATGGGGGGGAGACAGTGGGGGGATGGGGGAGAGAGAGAGAGAGAGAGGAAGATTTAATGTGGCTTTCATTGCTCCAACACTTTGTTGTATATGTGGTGCTGGGGTTTGAAACCAAATCCTCACTCATGCCAGTTAAGTGCTGTAACCACTTAGCCACTGCTCCAGCCCTAGCTACCACTCTAGCTCTGAGTCTTTAATTTTTAATGGTTATCATTAATTCAATTAATATGTAAACCATTCTTGAATAATGTTGTTTAGTAAATTTGATTAAGAGAAAGAAACTAAAGTCCAAACAAATATACTAGTATTCATCGTCCAAGCCTTAAGTTGTACTACTTCAAGATTGCTGCTGCTTCATACTGGTTACAAATAACCACTAACTACTTTTGAGTTGATGGAGCTTCTTGTATATTTATGTTCATGTCTTTCATTATATCTGTTAGGCTTTCTTTTCTTTTTCTTTTTTTTAGCTATTATGTCTTTTTTAAGAAGAGAGAGAGAGAGAGAGAGAGAAAGCAAGAGAGAGATATCAATTTTATTTATTTTTTCATCTGGGTTTTATTTTTCCAAACTTGGTTGTGTATGTGGTGCTGGGGATCGAACCTGGGTCCTTGTGCATGCCAGGCAAGCACTCTAACCTCTGAGCCACCTCTCTAGTCCCAGATGTTGTGTCTTTAAATATTTTCTCTGTCACTTTCTCTCTTTTGCTTCTGAAACTTCCATAATAAATATATTGGGCTCTTGATGGTATCCCACAGGTTTTTCAGGCTTTATTAACTTTTCTTCAGCCTTTTTTCCCCCTATTCCTCAGCTTTGATAATTTCTATTGTCTTATTTTCAAGTTCACCGATTGTTTCTTTGGTCTGCTCAAATCTGCCTTTGAATTTTTCTGTTCAGTTATTATACTTTTGAGTTCAGAATTTCTTTTTGGAGAGTTTTTAAGTTCTATCTTTTATTGATTTTCCCATTTGTCATGCAATGATGACTTTCTCCACTTCTCTCTTTAGTTTTTTGAATATCTTTATGACAGTTGTTTTACAACATTTGTCCAGTTGGTCTTTTATTAGGTATTTTTCAGGGACCGTTTTTGTTGATTTTTTCCCCCTTTGGTCCATACTTTACCATTTCTTTATGTGTCTTGTTATTATATCTAATAATGTGGTAACTGTAGGAATCAGATTTTCTCCCTTCTTCAGGCTTTGTTTTTTTTTTCTTTTCTTATTATTGGTTTTGTTCATTACTTAGTTTTATTTACTGTTGTGGGATGTTTTTGTTCCAAGGATCAACACCTAACATTTTCTCAGTTCTTTACTGAGATTTTCTCTTTCTCTGACCATGTGCAGTCACTTTCTAATTTCCCCATATATATAGTTCTTTAATATTTTAATCCCAAAAAGTGAAAAGAAGAAAAATAAGATTGGGGAGAGTACTGGTCCTTTAAGTTACGTGGCAGTCACTTCAGTTGGAGGGGAAGATTCTCACAACAATGGAGGGAGGTACAACAACCAGGGCCACTTTCCACTTCATCCACTTCTCTAGGATCAGAAGCACCAATCAGAGATCAGAATACAATATCCCTAATATTTGGACAATGCCTTTTCTGCCCACCTTGGTTCCCAGAAACAGTATGCAAGTTGCTCCTGGGCCATATGCACAGCTGCCTACAGTGGGATTGATAGGTGAGGGATGGGTAGTTGCTACAGTTCTAAGAGCTGGGATTGATCAAAATTAACCACAGTTTGGGGCACAAGCCTTTCCCTAAGTTGCAAATCTTCAGTAGATTCTAGAATCTCAAAATGGTCATATCAGACAGATTCTGCCAATGGATTGTCCACCTGGGCAGAAAGATTCCTACTCTTTGCTTTCTCATAGTTCTATTCTCAGGTCCAATTTGATGTTAAATGGACACTTTGAAGCATCGTACATTTGTCTATACAATATGAAATTTTCTTTCCCAAGTTCCACTCAAATGTTGGTATTCTTCCAGGGGTGTTGAACTTCCTTCTTTTTTCTTTAGTAGAATACCTACCAGGACATTTGATAATAATGACTTTAACTGTTTTGTACTATGCTAACAGAATACCTGAGACTGGGTATTTTATAATGAACAGAAGTTTATTAGATTGCAGTTCCCAAAGCTGGGAACTCTAATGTCAAGGCATTGGCATCTAGTAAGGGCCTTCTTACTGTGTCATTACATGAAAGAAGGCAAGAGGGTAAGAGAGGAAAAAAGAGGTTAAACTTGCCCTTTTATAATGGCATCAATACCATGAGGGTGGAGCCCTCATGGCCTAATCACCTCCCAAAAATTTCATCTCTTAATATTGTTACAATGGCAATAAAGTTTCAACACAAGTTTTGGAGGGGGTGAATGTTCAAAATGTAGCAATAAAATAATAACTACAATACTGACACCTACCATTAACTGAATACTTATTCTATGCCAGGTATAGTACCAATCACTTTATATAGTAATTTTTTGTGTGTGTCAGAGATTGATTGAACCCAGGGACACTTAAAACATTGAGCCACATCCCCCCAGCCCTTAATAATATTTTAAGAATTTGAGACAGGGTCTCATTAAGTTGCTTAGGGCCTCAATAAGTTGCTGAGGCTGGCTTTGAACTTGCCATTCTACTACCTGAGACTCCCAAGCTGCTGAGATTACAGGCATGCACCACCACACCCAGCAAATCATTTGATTTTTATGAGGGTCCTATGAAGTAGGTACTTTTAAAATTGCTCATATATTGATGCAGTTAACTTTAGCAAATTAGTACATTCTCATTGAGTGGTGGTGTATAAACACAAGAATAAACTTTGAGCTTTATAGTCTCACAAACTCTGTGGTATTTATGGCACAAGAGATAGTGTTTATTCTTCTAGCATATTCTTGAGGTGGGAAGGCAGATTTTATCTCTATTTTATAGATAAGGAAATTCATCTATAAAAAGAATTGCCCCAAACTGGGTTTGATACTACATTTCTGATATACACTTGGCTTCCAGTATTCTTACGTCCTGTGAGACCCCTCTGGATGGAGACTCTAAGCCAGCCTGAGCAGACCTGCTCTACAGCATTCTAAAATGTCTGTATTTAGCAGAACACTCTGGAACTCTAGGACTGAGGATCTTCACTCTTAAACCACCTTGTTTAATTTTTTTTTAAAAATAAAGAACAGTGAGGGGGAGAGAGAGAGAGGAGAGAGAGAGAGAGAGACAGAAACAATTTTTATTCAGTTTTTCACATGGCTTTCGTTGCTGGGACACTTAGCTGTGTACGTAGGTGCTGGGGTTTGAACCTGTGTACTTGTGCATGCCGGGAAAGTGCCATAACCGCCGAGTCACCGCTCCAGCCCCACTACCTTGCTCTTATATGCAGAAAATGATAAATAGCAATGTGATCTTGCATTTCTGGAGTCTATAGGAGACATCTTGCACCCTTGCTGACTAGTATTCAAATCCCTTCCCTATTCTGGGTAGAGCACCCATCCTAGTAGTCCTGGAAGTCAGAGGGACCAGGTATGTTCTCTCCCTGATCGGACAGCTGTGATGCTGGCTTGTGACAGAGTTGATCAACTGGACAGTTCCACTAAGGATTTGAATTTTTACTCCCTTTGTGTACCTGTGTCACTTACTCTAGAGTCATCGTGATGGCAGTGGGAGGATCCTGGGAGTAGCCAGCCTGTACCTGCTCAATGATAGTGTTGTGCTTTCTGCTTTTTGATTCTCCAGAACTCTCCTAATTCCTGTTCCCTTTTCCTGCTACTCATGAACCCAAGAGTCATTTAATATCCATTTTCTACTTAAGGTAGAAAAGCTGGTTTCTTGCCGGTAACCAAGAATGTCAATTGATGTAGAGTGGGTTGCATTTGTGAAATACCTCCATATATATTAGTGCTTCTGGTCTAAAAATCAACTTGATCTTCTATGCCACAGATGAGGAATCTCTAACTAACCTGTAGCCTGAAAGCAATTTTAGTTATTATTTGATTAGCGGATTGGCTCTGAGGAAAACAGCAATTTGGGAATCATTGGAGCTGCCTTTTAAAAGCCAGGCCTAAACACAGTCATTATGTGACCATTTCCTCCTGACTCTGATACTTCATGATGATCTGGAAGGAAACACGCTGTGTACTACTCGGTCCTGGCACAGAATGGAAACTCATCCCCAGCTTCCATACGGATCTCACGGCAGCTCATCGGAAGCTGTGTTAGTCAGCTTTTCATCACTGTGACAAAATACCTGAGATAATCAACCTATTAAGGAGGAAGCATTTATTTTGGCTCATGGTTCAGAGATTTCAGTCCCTGGTTTCTTGGTGCTGTTTGTTTGGGCCCGTGGTGGTACAGTGCATCATGGCGGCAGCACATAGCAAACGAGGCCTGTTCACCTCATGGCAGCCAGGAAGCAAAGGGGTGGGGGGAGAAGGGCCTGGGATCTCATATCCCTTTCGAGGACACAGTTCCAATGAGCTAACCTTCTTCTCCAGTCCCCACCTCATAAAGATTCCACCACCTCCTAATAGTGCCACAGACTGGGTATTGAGCCGTTAGCACATGGACCTGTAGGGGACATTTAAGATCCGAAGCACAACACTGTGTTGCCTTGACTGGGTTTCTGTCCAGCTAGGGAGGCTTACTGGGGCCAGGATGTCAGCTTCTTCTCTAGCTGGTCACTCATCCAAGGAAGCATTTGCTGCAAGGAAGGGAATTTAAAAGTGAGGCTTGCAGAATGTGCAGCAAACAGGTACACTTTAAAGAACCTGCCTGCTGGTAGAATCAGCCTCTTTGTAGGATCAGTCTTCTGCCTTGCTCTTTCTCCCGTGCCTTCCCTTTCTTGTGATATTGAGGCTTTCTTTCTCTGTTCTTTTTATTTATTTATTTATGTTTTTGTTACCAGGGTTTGAACCTAGGAGTGCTTAACCATTGAGCCACATCCTGAGCCCATTTTATATTTTATTTTGAGACAGAGTCTCACTAAGTTGTTTAGAGCCTTGCTCAGTTGCTGAGGCTGGCTTTGAATGTGTGATCCTTGTCTCAGCCTCCCACGGCGCTGGGATTATAGGTGTGTGCCACCACACCCTGGCTCTCTGTTCCAGTCTTTATTCCTGCCCATTCCTGTTGCCAACCCTTCCTACTGTGAACCTACATGTCTTCCCAGAGCCCTGTTGGTTTGTTTTTCCTTCTTCTGAATGTTCTTGAATTCGAATGTGTTCCTCTTAGAGCCCCCTCCTATCATATCATGTTCTTTCTATTCTGTGCCAGGACAAAGTAGTACACAGCACACAGTGTGTTTCCTTCCAAATCACCATCAAGTAACAGAATCAGGAGAAAATGATCAGATAATGATTGTATTTAGGCCTGGTTTTTAAAAGGCAGTTCCAATGATTCCCAAATTGCTCTTTTCCCTTAATGATGTTTCTCTTAGTTTCCCACCTCCCTAAGTGCAAACTTCATATGGGTAGGAATCAAGTCTCATTTTCTCCCAGATAGCAGGCACAGAGCTTGCTTGATACATAGCAAGAAAGGACTCAGCGAATATCCATCAAGTGGAAGAATGATTACAGAGTGAGTAAATTCTCAGCCTTCTTCCTCACTGTCTCATGGGCAAGTGACAGCCTCTGCTCCCTTTTGAAGCATTGTCTTTTGTAGCAGAAGAAGGGGTCTGCATGGGCAAGGTAATAGAATGAACACATGTGAAACCCCTAACTTGTGGGATCTGCTCAGGACACATTTCTTAACTCTGAATCTGATTCCACAGTCACTAAGCTCAAATTACCCAGCAAGCATACATTTCCTGTGATTCCTTCCTACCTGCATCCTGCCCATCCCAACTAGTGCTGCTTAAGTGAGATGAGGAGGGTGGTGGAACTGGGAGGTAGAATAAGGCATTTTAGACACGTAGGGAGGGGCATTTTTATTTGTCAAAAAATTGGGACACAATTTATTGGCATTTAGAGTGTAGGTAGCAGGGATACCAACTGTCTGTACTATGTGGACAGTGCCACGCAAAAGTTAACTGTCCTAAGTCCTGCACAATTCCAGGTGTCCTACCCCTTGCTTCAATAGTCAAGTAAGCAAAAAATGATTTTGTTTGTAAAATAAATTCAGTTTTAGCTCAAATAATTACAAACACTAAGCTTTTATGTATAGTTTTAATATGAGGAAATGTCAAGGAATGTATCTCTTGGAAAAACCCCAGAGCGCCTTTACCAGAGTCATTCAGCATTGCACAAAATCATGTCACCCAGGAAGTGCTTCCTGCAGGTAGAATCAAATTGCTAGAAAGCTGACAGTCTGTGTTTGTAGCTGTGGGGTTCTTGGTGATTTTATCATGGATACAATCAGACCTTCTGACTGAAGATAGAAAACTGTTGATTGAAACAAAACATTTAAAAATTATTAAAATTCACAAAACTAAATGAGTATAAAAGAAATGTAATTACACTTTCAAAGGATTCTAAAAAAGAGTTTAGCATTTGGCACTTCTTAAGTTATTAAAATTTAGAATTGCAGTACGACTTTTGGGACACTCTGTATTTATTATAAAAAGGGTTCATTGGATTTGATATAGTGAACCTTGTAAGGAAAGAAGTGAGTGGAGGAAATACAGAGGAGAGTGGCAGCGGCTCAACAGTAACACAAGTTTATTGGGAAAAACCAGTGGAGGGCCCTAGTAGAGACTGGGACCTGTCGTCTGCTGACAGACTAGCGGGTGTGAGGGTAAAGAGGATTATGGTGCTGCTAGGGAGCTGTCAGGGAAAGGTCCTTTCTTATGATGGAGGGTGTAGGGTTTCTTTATATGATGGTAGAGTATTGTAAGTGGGTACAGCATTTAGGATTAGGTGGGTCTTGTTCTAAGATGGAGGCTAAGATTCAAAATGGCATTCCTTAGGTCAAGTCCTACCTAACATTACTGCCTTTTTATATGATAGGAAAAGAGGTGAGAGGGAAAAGAGGTGACCACGTCTCTTAAACTATTTCCTGCTGAGAGGGGGCATTGATATTGAGCAGTTCTAATGGAGCTCAGCAGAAGGATGTTCTGGACCCTCTGATCGGTAGTAACATTGATGGTCTTCTGCACAAAGGAGGTGAAGAGCCAAAACAGGGAGAGTCCAACAGCAAGTCCGATATTATACAAAGAACTGGGAAGAAGAAAAGGGCTAGCCAAGAAAACCTAGCCAGGGGTGATGACCACACCATATTCCATGAGGAAGAATGCTGATCACGAGTGGTAGCTGGATTTCTTTTTCTTTTTTTTTTTTAAAGAGAAAGGGAGAGAGAGAGAGAGAGAGAGAGAGAGAATCAATATTATTTAGCTTTTCATGTGGCTCTCATTGCTCCAATACTTCATTGCGTTCGTGGTGTTAGGGTTCAAACCTGCATCCTCAGGCAAGTGCTATAACCTCTGGGCGACCGCTCCAGCCTCTTTTCTTGGCTTTTTAAATGCCATCTCTTAGTAAGCCAGATTTGTTAGTGTAAAAGTAGCAAGTTTCTTGCAGGAAGGCACAGATGCCTCCTTTTTCCGCAGCTGATGAAATCTAGTCCTTGCCTGTTTTGGAGGATGATTGATGCCAATGTATCTATTTGGTCTGAAGAGCAGACACTTGGGTTGAGATTTTCTTAATCCGCTTGCCATTTCTTAGGATAGTGCTGTGAAATGGTGGGTGGAGACGCCTACGCCTGCCACTCCTGTAGTTATACCCAGGCCTATCAGGAAAGGAATAAGAGGAATAGCTTGTTTTAGCCTAAGTAGGGTGTATGCTGGGATGGGGATGGGCCCTTCCTCAGTGGAATAAAGGAGGGTGATGGGAGAAAGGTCAGGATGCAAGTTCCTTTCCAGTTAGCGGGAGAATTGATGTGTTAATTCTGCATAGGAAGAATGTATACTGGTTATAGTCGGGGCAGTCAGAAAGGTAATAGGAGATAACTTATTTTAGTTGGAGACTACTGTAGCCCCATGTCCCCCTGGTAAAAGGCAAAGGTTGTAGCCATATGTGCAGCTCTGAGGGACAGGAGATCAATATGGAAATTTGAAGGTTGGGGTTTTTCAATCAAGATTTGGTGTGTTTGGAGGTTTAGGAATGCTCGTCTGTTTGGAGGTTTAGGAATGCTCATCTGGGTAGAGGAAGGAGTCTGCAGTGCTCTGGATTGAATGGGGTGGGTCTTATATTTAGCAGAGACACATTGGTTAGTGAGCCTCTGCCCTGGCAGAATGAGAAATGGTTTCTAGTTATAGGTAAACTCCAAAGTGCAAGAGGAATGGAGGCTCTCACATGTTGTCATGTGGGTCCCCTATAGGTAATGCGTACAGATGTGGGATTGGGGAGAGGAAAGGTATAGTCACACAAAGAGGGAGGGAGGGAGCTCACTGAGAAGCCATCTCCTTTGCATTGAATACAGAGGGGAGCCTGTGTGTGTGTGAGAGAGTTGAATGGAGGTGTCCGGCTGACTTGTCATGGGGATGGTAATACGCAAGGCAAAGTATCTGGCAGTGGGCAAACCATGAAGGGGTATTGGGTAAGAGAGTGTCTAAAAAATGGGAAAAGAGAAGGATATGGCATCTAAAAGGTCAAGGAATGAGTGAGATGGAAGGCTGTCTTATCTGAGGGCAGAGGTAGGAGAATGGCTGGGTGAAGGAGTTTGCAGTGTTGGAAAGAAATCAGTGGATTGTCTACAAAGAGAGCATGTATTTGCTGGAATTGATGGGAGGAGGGCTAGAAGAGAATGATGACTATCTAATTCCTTTAGGTTGTGAGAAGAGAGGACAGTAATAATTTGACATAGAGTTAATTTGTGTGCTTCTGAGGCTAACAGGGCTGAAGCTCCAAGCACCTTTAGGCAAGGAGGCCAGCCTTGTACTACTGTGTCTAATTGTTTTGAGAGATATACCACAGCCCCGGGGGAATTTCCAAAGATTTGGCATAGGAGTCCTAGAGCTATGTTTTGGATTGCTGTAACAGAGAAAGAATGACTGCCATGGGTCTTGAAGGCCCAAAGCAGGGGACTGCCAAAGGCCCCGCTTTAACGTTTGTGAGGGAGTATTGATGGGAAGAGAAGGGTTTAGAAAGGTCACTGTGGGAAGCAAAGTGGAGGGGCTTAGCAAGGAGACCAAAGTTAGGAAATCCAGAGGGGGAAATAACCTGCCAATGCCAGAAAAGAGAGCTCACATTTGGTGTTGGGAACTGGGAGGTCCTGACTAAGTTGTTCATGTGCAGTGGTAACGGCTCAGAACTGAGGAGTGAGAGTGAGTCCTACATAGGTAACTTGAGTCTGAGCAACCTGGGCCTTGTGCGGGGAGACACCGTAGCCTAATTTATTTAGAAAATTTAAAAGGAGAGTGGTGTGTTTGATAGGAAGGAGGGACTAAAGAGAAGCAGATCATCTACACACTCTAGAAAAAGGCTAGGGGAGAGATTAAGATTAGTTAGGTTGTGAGATAAGGCTTGGCTGAACAAGTGGGGCTGTCTCTAAAACCCTAAGGAAGGATTGTCCAAGTCAGCTGAGTACAGAAATGGGTATCGGGGTCTGTCCTTGTGAAAGCAAAGAGATCTCGAGAAGAAGAATCTATTGGGATGGTGAAGAAGGCGTCTTTGAGGTTGAGAACTGAGAACTGAGTTGTAGCTGAGGGAATATGAGAGCAGGGTGTAGGGGTTGGGGACTATGGGATGAATGGGTACAATAGCTTGGTTAATGAGGTAGAGGTCCTGAACTAGCCAGAAAGTACCATCAGGTTTTTTGACAGCCAGGATTGGGGTGTTATGAGGGGAGTTGGTGGTTTGAAGAATGTTAGCTTTGAGAAGGCGGGAAATGACAGGTTTTAGACCATGGAGGCCTTGGGGACTGAGGGGCTATTGGGATAGTGGAAGAGAGAAGGCAGGGTTTTGTGGGGAAATTTTGACAGGAATATGGCGGGTGGTCATGATGGGCTGGAGGTAGAGGAGTTTGGTGTGCTGTGCTGGTTTCATTGGAAATTAAAATGAATGCAAGCAGTGAATTTGGTTAGGATGTCCCTGCTAAGGATAGGACTTGAGCACTGGGGTATGACCAGGAAGGAATGATAGAATGGAGTTACAAAGTATCTGTCTGTTTGGGCATGATGGGTTTTCCATCATTGCCAAAAATAGATGTAGAGGCATCTTGGAGGGGACCAGAAAATTCTGGTAGCACTGAAAGATTTACCTCTGATCCATGGAAGGGGGGTGTTTCATTGAGGAGAAGAATGTGAAAAGCTGAGCAGTTTTTTTTTTTAAAGAGAGGGGAGAGAGGGGTGGGGGAGAGAATAAAATTTTATTGAGTTTTTCACATGTCTTTAGTTGCTCTGACACTTAGTTGTGTACGTGGGTGCTGGGGTTTGAACCCCTGTAGTTGTGCATGCTGGGCAAGCGCAGTAACCACCGAGCCACCGCTCTAGCCTAAAGCTGAGCAGTTTTACAGAGAGAAAGTAAAGGTACCAACCCTGAAGTGAAGGTCTTGACCTAGAGAACTTCAGACCATTTGGTATTGTGGTGGAGAGTTTAAGATCTCTGAGAACTGGGGAGTCAAATGTGCCCTTTTCAGACCAGTGACACTCATTGTCCAGTTTATGTTGGGGCGGAGCAATATTACAGAAGAACACCAATCTTTCAACTCTGTCTTGGATACCAAGGGTCTAGTTGGAAAGGTACTCCAAGCTGGTGTCTAGTAGAAGCTTTGGGGGGATTGGAGACCCAGGATCCGGTTGGGAAGGCACCCAAAGATGATGTCTAGAAGAAGCTTTCTCAAGGTGTGGCCCACAGTGGACAAAATGGATTGAGGAGGGCCTCCAAGGACTCTGGTGGAGAGAAAGACCAATATCAAGGGGGGTCCCCACAGAGTTTGGGGTTGTTCCTGGAATAACCAACGGAAGGACTGGCAATCCATGGACATCCCCAGAGAAGGCAAGTTGTTAACCACCCAGTGGTAGCTGGGGGTTTCTTTCACCTACCTGTAAGATTTTTTTTTGAGAGGAACAGTATCCTCAGGGGAACAGTATCCTTGGAGAGAGAAACCGTGACAGGGACTCCTCTGACTCCAGAGGCAGAGGCACGAGGATTGCAAGTTGGAGTCCAGCTTTGGCAAAATAAAAAGGGCTGGGGATGTAGCTCAGTGGTTGAGCATCCCTGGGTTCAGTCCTTAGTACCACCACACCGAACTGCCAAACCGAATCACACCACACCACACCAAACAAAGTAGAACAAAGCGAAAAGGAAACGTCTAGCCGAGAAAATGGAACCGAACAGGATGTGGTGGCCAGTGGCTGGAAGCCAGCTGACCCCAGCCTGTGTACTCTCGACGAAAAGTTGCAGAGCGGAGCGAGAAAAGCTGTCTGCCTGGGTAGTGGTGGTAATCAGGTGAGAAGCGCCGCTCACACCCAACGATCCCAGCAAACTGCCAAGGCCTCCATCCACGGTGCCCCGCCTCCGACTTCGCTAGACCAGATTGCGCAACGCTGTGGGCACCCAAGGGCAGGAGGGTCAGGTGGCCTCGGGGTTCTCCGCTGGCAACTGCGTACGGGGCTGCACTCCAGGACGCGCTGGGGGCTGGAGGCGCGTCTGCCCGGGGGCCACCGGTGGGCAGTGACAGGGTCGACTCGGCCCACCCGCTGGACCTGTCCTCAGTTCCTGGTCAAAGCCCGGGTGTGGTCTCGCCTGCTGGTGCCCGGGCTGCGGTTCCAGGCGTGGCCGGCGAGAGACCTTTCCTTTCCGGGGGGAGCCTCCCTTTCCCCGCCTCCAGGCCGGCCCGCCGCCAGGCAGGCGGAGCTCAGCCCCGGCAGCGATCGGCAGCTTTTGCGTCGCCAACGCTGTGGCTGGAGGCTTCGCTCACCCCGGGTAAGAGGCTTTTGGCCGCGGCGGAACTCCGGCCCTCGGCCGGGGGAGAGGCTTTGGGAGGGGACAGAAGTCATTCCTGAAGCTGGGCACCGGCCTTACTCTGTCCCATCCGCTGGGCGTTCGCAGAGCCGGTGCCCCGCACGCCTACCTGCCTTGCTCTTCCCTTCCCCATCTCCTGACACCTGTTGCGCTCCCTGCTTTTGTCTGGAACCCGGCACCCAGGACTCTAGTTTCCTTCTTGCGATGTCAGAACTTTCGGGGCGAGGGGCGGTTTAAAACCGAGGTGTCATTCTTGGCTGAGAAAAACATAATACACCCCCATCCCCACCCCCGGCCTGGCCTCAGTGTCCCGCGTGTGGCAATTTCTGGTGCCTACCACTGGTTGACTCTACAGCACCATCCCAGGTAGGGAGCTGGTGCTCAGCCTCAGGTGGTCACAGATGGAAGCCGAAGCCTGCAGGTCTGACACATTTATCCGCCGGTGGGACAGAGGGTGCTCAAGGGGCAGCTGCTGGGACCCTCGAAGGAGAGAATTTAGGCTACGCACTGAACAGGAAATTGCTGAAAAGGGGACTAAAGGGTCTTCTGGTGGAATTGAACTCTTTCTTTTCTTCATTTTCTTTTAATTAGTAAAAGCCTAACCGAGCTTCTTGCTCAAAGGCACAATAGCAGAAAGTCCTTGGATATGCCCACTGCAGTGTTTTGGAGCATTTTTGTGTCACATACCCCTTTGGCAGCTCTGGGAAAAATAAGGACCCTTTCCCAGAACAATACTTCTAAGGAAATAAAATAAAGGGCAGAATATTCTAAAAGAAATCAGTTGCAGGGGCTGGAGCGGTGGCTCAGCGGTTACGGCGCTTGCCTGGCATGCGCAAGTTCGCGAGTTCAAACCCCAGCACCCACGTATACAGCCGAGTCTCGGAGCAACGAAAGCCATGTGAAAAACTAAATAAAAATTGCTTCTCTCTGTCTCTCTCTTTCACTGTCCCCTCTTTCTTTAAAAAAAAAAATCAGTTGCAATACACTTGTCAAAATACTATATGAATTTATGATATATAATCTGTGTTTTAAAATTAATACATATTCAATAATAAAATCTATAAGTTTTAGATCTAATAGCTATCATAAGTTTGAAATAGCAAAGATTGAAAACAATATTTCCAGGTATAGGCAACATCTGTAATATAAGAAAATATCAAATTTCTATCGGTGACAAGGTCATAGATACTGCTAGCACTGTTGTAGTTTTCTGCCTATATACATAACTGAAGAAATGTTAAATTCCAATTAGATGTTAGTGAAATTGAAAATGTAAAATTTTTTCCATCCAAGTTTTTGGGTCTCAAGTTAAGATCCCCTGATAGTAGAAAGGATATTACCCAGAAAATTAGGTAACTTGGCTTCTGGGCTTGAAATTTCTATTAACTAGCTTCTTGACTGTAGTTTTGAACTTCTATGAGCTGCAGTTTCTTCACTGTATAATTGAAATTGCAGCACCCAGTACTGCATCTGGCCCAGAGGTGTGAAATAAATACCATTTATTAGAATTGTCTGTCTCCCACCTAAGCTTTGACCATCACCATTGTATTCCCAAACCTGGTACTTGGAAAGTACTCAATAAGTATTTATTCAAAGAATAAGTGGGTTAGAGAGGGCTTCTGGTGACTACATTTAAAAAGAAAATTCATCAAGGAGACAGCTAGTAGTTTGGGAATTGTCGCTCTTTAAACTATAAGATGCTGCTTCTTTTTTTAAACTCACAGAACAAATATTTACATAAACACACCTGGAATTGGAGTGCTTGAAATGTCAGCCAAAGCCCATGTGTCTGTGTGGATCTATGTGGCTGGTGTTCTGGTGAAGAAAATGTAATTGAGTGTTGATAGAAAACGAGAATTCTTCTGCAGTAGTTTCTTCTTCATCTTGCCTGTGTCTAGGCTTGTTAATCCTGTGTGTTGTAATACAGGAAATGTTTTATAAGAAATGGAAACTGACCTATGAAGAGACGTTTCTGGACCAGATATATATTCCTCTTTCCTCCGTTCTTTTTCATCTTTCCCTGTCCCCTATGCACCACAAAATTCATCTCTGACTCTGGAGAGTTGATAAATAGGAGCAGAGTGGATAATTTGCTAAAAGCTGCCCAGACTAGGCTGAACCCAACTAGTTGCTTCTTCTTCTTCTTCTTTTTTTCTGATTATTGTTGGTGCTGCATTTGAACCCAGGGCACTCTACCACTGAGCTACAACCCCAACACTTTGTATTTTTTATTTTGAGACAGGGTCTTGCTAAGTTGCTGAGACTGGCCTCTAACTTTGATCCTTCTTCCTCAGCCTCCTGAGTCACTGAGATTATATGTGTATGCCACAACACCTGGCCCAACTAGTTGCTTCTTAATTCCTAGTCTTAAAAATTTATATGATCCAATAATATGGACAGTGATAATACTACAGAGAAGTGGATCTAGTAACCATCACTGTGATTTACTCCGTGAAAGTACTAAATTGGAGTAGATGGTGGGGAGAGAACTTTGTGAAGAATATGAAATTTAGAACACACTGGGGTCTAGCTATGCCTATAAGTTTGTGAAGGGCAAATACTGGTATTATGAACTGAATTGTGTCCCTCCCCCCAAATTTATATGTTGAAATCTGAGAATGTGACTGTATTTGGAGATAGGATCCATAAAGAGATATTTAGGTCATTTGGGTGGAGTCCTAATCCAATATAAATGGTGTTCTTTTTCTTTTTTAAAGAGAGAGAGGGACAGTGAGAGAGAAAGAATTGATTTTATTTAGTTTTTCATGTGGCTTTCATTATTCTGACACTGTGTTGTGTATGTGGTGCTGGGGTTCAAACTCACATCCTTGCGCGTGCCAGGCAAGCGCTGTAACCCCGTACAGCTCCAGCCCCATCAATGGTGTTTTTACAAGACAAGGAAGACTTATCAGGGAGATGAGTGTACTGAGAAAAGACCATGTGAGAACACAAGAAGAAAGTGGCAATGTAAGGAGAGAGGTCTCAGGAGAAATCAGTCCTGTTGATACCTTGATCTTGGATGTGCAGCCTCCAGAACTGTGAGAGTTTGAACCACCCAGTCTGGGGTATTTTGTTACAGATGCCGAGCAAATTAATACAACTAAATGCATTAACTGTATTAACTATCACTTGCTCTTAGGCTGTGGTGGGTTCTACATCCATGAATTCAATCAACCATACATTGAAAATATTCAGAAAAAAATTGTGTGTGTACTAAACACATACAGACCTTTTTTTTCTTGTTATTCCCTCAACAGTATAACAATTATTTACATGGCATTTACGTTGTATTAGTTATTATAAGTAATCTAGAGATGATTTAAAGTACATGAAAAGTCATGTGTCAGTTATTTGCAAATTCTATATCATTTAATATGGGGGACTCAAGCATTTGCAGATTTGGTTATCAGCAGAGGTTTCTGGAACCTCTGGATACCAAGGGATGACTACTGTCTGCAGACACTCTGTATGGTTCCTTGGATTCTGCTGATGTCGTTAAAGTCCTATTCACCTTCACAGTTCTGTTAGGAAAAGAACTTGGCATCTGCAGTGAACGTCTCAGGCCAGCTCTGTACATAATAGGTTTTTTATAAATGCATGGTGGGTTCTGGGGTGATGGTGTTATTGATCATGCTCAAGTACCCGAAGTCAGCTCCCTTCTAATCACAATGAATTTCCAAGTTTCAAGCCTAGCTGAGCCCTCAGGGAGCTTTCATTCTGTCCATTTGGGAATCAGCAGCTCCAGCCCTATCTATGAAGAGGAAATACCTGGGTCGTTATCCTGGAAACAATCCTTGCTTTCTGGAAGGAAGACTTCGAGTGTGGGGTCTGTGGTAATTTCATTCTGATTTTTTTTTCGTGTTTTCTTGGCTATTTGTTCTAAGGTGGCACATGGTGTCTCTATAAGGAAAAGGATGTGTCTTAAAAACCACTGTGCTTAGAGTCTAGATTGTGAGTGGCTCCAAGAAAGTGCCGGGTCTTGGACATGTGGGTTTGTGCTTCTGTGAGTGCATGCATGATACTCAAGATGCATGAGAGGCCCTTTCATTCGCTGGCTATCTGTTTTAGATAATAATTATGAGGCTGTCAAGATCTAGGTGATCAAATCTAAGCCTGTTAGAGCAAGGAGGGCCTTTAAAGTAAACACATCCACCTCTTTTATACTTAGGGAAATTAACCCAATGTGGTTAAGTGATTGCTTATAGTCTTGCAACCTCTAATACCTCACTTATAAAATGGTGATAATGGTTGGGCATGGTGACACACATCTAATCCAAGTGACTTAGCAGGCTGAGGCAGGAGGATTGCAAGTTCAAGGCCAGCCCAGGCAATTTAAGGAGACTCTGTCTAAAAACTTAAAAAATGTAAAGGGCAGAGAATGTAGCTCAGTGATAGAGTACTCCCAGGTTCTAGTCCAGTACCACATACAAAAAAAAACCAAAAAAAAAAAAAACAGGTATAAATTCCTATTTCTCTGTTGTCATGAGAAATCACATCACACAGTACAAAGCCAACCATGTAGAAAACCTACCACAAATAATTTTTCTGATGTTTTTATTGTAACTAGGATTGTACACCTATTCATAGCAGCTGCCCAGTGAATCATAGTGGATAATGGTGCAGGTGTGGAACTTGGGCAAAGAGACTAGGAAATATGGTTTCCATTCATTCTGATAATATTGCAATCTTGGTCATAACCCCTGGCATTCTTTGCCATAAAAGTTCACAGCTGTGATCAATCTAAGGAGTTACTAGAACAAGTATTTGAAGGCCTGCCTATGAACCTCTGTTTCCCTTCTCTCCTCCTTGAGAGGCACATGAGGTTTTAGAGAAGGAAGGGACCTTTGAAATCACCCAACTCGACCCTTTATCCCATTGATGAAGACAGCATGGCCCAGAATGGTTAAGAATGAGCTCTTCCTGGAACGTGGACCTGGGTCTCCTGATTCCTGACACACCTTAAGACAAAGCTTCACTATGAACACAAAACTGTGTCATCTAGTTGGACATAGGAAAGGCCTGAGCTGTTAGGGAACCTGACATACCTGTTACCTGTGTACATCTCATTCTGTCCGAGCCATTAAAAGATTGAATTTAGCGTCTCTCCAACCATGTTCAAACAACAGATGTATATAGTAATTAAAGAGTCTTTTCTTGTCCTAAGACCTCACACACTGCATTCTAGGGAATGATATGCTTGAGTAGACCAGTTCGTGTTTACAATGACTCCACCCTTCAAAGTGTCCTTAAATGTGAGACTCTGAGCAGGAATCTCGATGCTCCTAGGGATGATGAATTTTATTGTGATCATTTAACAGATTCAGGAAACCAACGCATAAGTGGATCCTTGCTGTGTAACTGGGAGGAAATTAATTTTACAACAGGCCTCCCTCTCTGGTGAGCCTGAACATGGGCACACAGGCTTATGTAGATCTTGCAAAGAAACCAAAAGTATGCTTGGCTAGATGTCAGCTGTGCATGATGGAGTTGAAAGGGACCTAAGGTGTGCTTACTCATGCACTAGAACAAGCTCCCACAGCAAGCACAAAGCAGGCTTTTAAAAAAGTTTGATTCAGTCGAAACCCTTAACTTTCAAATAAAATAATCCAATTCACTAACTTCTTTTTTCTTCTTTCGGTCCCTTGAATGTGAGTTTTCCTATGCAAATATAATTTTTGTTTTCTGTTTAGCAGAAATGCTTTCTCTGGCTGTAAAACACTCCAAGTACAGGCTCGGGAAACTTGTGGGAAATTTCTCAGCAGCAAAGGGAGCCACTACTCCATTGCAAAGTCCTCATTAGTAATTCTTTGAAGAAAATTCTTAGTTTGTCCCTCAAGAGGGAACTAAAGAAGCCCAGTGTAGCTTCAAGCTTTTAATCAACAGAGAGTTGTGCACAATTTTCCCTCTTTCCTGGGTGACCTAGTCCTGGTCCACTACTGGAGCACTTGCTTCACAGCTTAATATTTAAACAAATGTTTGGATTGGTTAACAGCTCCAGAGGGAGAACTCCATCATGGCCTTGCAGGGCTAAGTGAAGAATGCTCTGCTTTCTTTATTTGCTAACAATATAGTAATCCAGTTCCTGTATGCCCAGGCAAGAACAGTACTGTCATTGCTCAAGGGGAGGTGAGTCAAGAGGAAGGGTGCAGCCTGCACCGTGCCTTTGAGATTTTCAAGGCAGGTTGTTTCCTCTCTCTCCATACTTTGGACCTTTACTGCACTTTGAGTAATCCAATATTGCTGTATCCTATCCTTGTTGTATCCCCGAATAAGCTGGTATGGTGTCATAGTTCACATTCTTACTTTTTTTCTTTTTTTTGCAGTACTTGAGATTGAACCCTAGGTCTCACACATGCTGGGCAAGCGCTTTACCTCTGACCTACATCCCCCTTCCTTTTAATTTTATTTTGAGGCAGGGTGTTGCTAAGTTGCCCACGCTGACCTCAAATTTATGATCCTCCTCAACCAGCCTCCCAAGTAGCTGGGATTACAGGTGTGTGCCACGATGTTGGGCTTTCTTCTTCTTCTTTACCCCAATAGCTAATTGCTGCAAATTTCCCTCAAAAATATGTCTCCTCATATTAATTTTCATTTCTTTTCTCATTTCCTAGACTCAGCTCTTGCTGGTACCTGCATTTCTGAAACAGTCACTTAATAGATCTTCATTTTACTGATTGTCTCTGTTAAAGAAGAGAAACTCTTCTTACCACTGACTCTGCAATGCCTAACATAATGCCTGGCATATAATAAACACTCAAAATGCTGAACTCAACCAAATAATTCCAATTTATTCCCTCACCTTTCTCCATGGGATCTTTCTAAATTAATTTAGTTAAGAGCTTCAAGAATTCTTACTGTCCTTAGCAGGGACCACAGGCTCAAATACCTATCAGGGCTGAGCAGAAACTTCCATGAGACATTTAGACTGTGTGGGGCTGGGGTGAACTGGAAACCTGATCAGGGTGAAGACAGCTAGTGATTATTCAGTTCCAGCCAACAGTTTCCATGAGAGAATATGGGCCTGCTGTTGTCAAAGAGGCCCAAAATGTGGAATTTGGGGGTGATACGTCCCAAATTTTTAACATTAACAATGAATTCAAGATTTAAGAGAACACTGTGGGCCAAACAAAACAACTTGGTCTGCAGGTTTGGCCTGCAAATTGCTGCTCTGTGAGTCCTCGGTTGGACTAAGTTCTCAAACCTAAACTTTAGTAACATATACCTATCCAATCTTGTGCTCCCTCTTCCCAGTGCACAGGTGCCCAGAAAGCCCTCCCTTCTATCCACAGGTAGTTTTCATTCAGAGTATTCTACTTCCCAAATCTCTAACCCAACTGTTCCAAACTAGCTTAAGGCAAACCCTTGCCTTAACGCCTGTTTCTGCTCACATAGTCCCTTTCTCTACAGCTGCCTGTTTTACTCCCAAAAGCCCTTCCCACTTCTTACTCAATGTTTTCTTTTCCACGACTATTGTACCTGCAATTTTTTTTTTTTTATTTAAGAGAAAGGCATAGAGAGAGAAAGGGAGAATTAATTTTATTTATTTTTTCACCTGGCCTTCATTTCTGTGACACTTAGTTGTGCATGTGGTGTGGGGTTTGAACCCTAGTCCTCGCTCATGTTAGGCAAGTGCTTTAACTGCTGAGCCACTGCTCCAGCCCCTATATCTGCATCTTTATCTGCACACAGTTCAGGCCCTTATCCCTCTTGTTCACCACTGCCATGGACTCTTCACTGATTTACAGAACTAGTCAGCTGGTTTTGTTTCTTCTCCCGATTAAAATTTCTTAGAGACCAGTTTCATCTTCTCCAGGCTTCCCTCTTTGTTCTAACACATCTAAGAACTTTACTTTCTCCATGTAAAGCCTCAGTTCTCTAGCATAGCACTTTATAATCTGTCTAAGATATTTCTTTCTTGTTTAGTTGTCTCAATGTCAGTCAAATCTGGTTGATCTGCCATTGCCCAAACACATGCTGGTCCTTCCCACTGTATCAGTGGAGATCTCTGGGAAACAGTTGGCACACTCAGTGTTCAATGAAATAGCTATTTACAAAGATGTGAGTAGGCTCAAGGGAAACCATCAAGGTTGGTGAAGTAGCTATATTGGTTTGGGGACTGAAGATTCATGTAGAGGGAGTAGCTAATAGTTAGGGTTGTAGCAGAGGAGAGGGCTGCCCCACAGGAGCCTGGGCCTTTAGTTGAGGAATATATTCATTGCCCAGGCTTGGGTGAGGCTTGGTAGGGAGAGGGCTGGGAAATAAGTATTTTGACCTCACTCTTTTTCTAGCCTCTAATCTTCTACTGGTACCTTCCATTGGATGAACCCAATGGGAAGCCAGAAGACAAGGGATGCCAGTTGATGCATACAGTGCAGATCTACCTTTAGGGCTCAGAGCACAGACAGAGAGGGTGGAGAGAGACCCAGAAGGCAGGTACTATTACTTTGATGTTTTACTTATGCTACTCCCTCCTGCACCCCCGATAGTATTTCCACCGATAGAATGTTCCAGTCTTTTACTTTCTGCTCAGATTTTACCTGTTTTGCCAAGCCTTCATTGATTACTCTTTATCTCACCAAAACATCTAAGACATTTGGCTCATTGATTACACAGTGCTTTACCTCTGCCACTGGATCTAAGGGTAGTTAGATGTGTGAGCATATTTCTCTTTCTAACTTGAGTGGAGATGTGTCCCAGTGCCTTGTGTTTTCCTCTGCACTTAGTATTGCTTTTGGGTTGAAGTTCCACCTTCATTCATTGTGTGTATGTCTGATATATAAAGCTATTGAATAAATTCACTCAGTGGTTAGTTCTTTCTTTTTAGCAAATATGACTGAACTCCTTCATTGCACCAGGTGCTGTGCTAGGTACAGGAAATAATGTAGCAAGCATGTCACATCAGGCCCTTGCACCACCAGAGCTTGCATCATGGTGGAAAGGAGGAGATGCTTCTTCCCCTCCCTCTAGGATTGTACCCTGCTGAAATGCCCTTTGCATTTCCTCATCTGAGTCATGGCCCAGAGTCCAGCCTAGTTCTAGCTTTCCTAGTCCCTCCAGTTCACACTGATTCTACAAGTCTTGACACCTATTTGTTCCTCTTGGAACTTTCACTCAGTTATTTGTTGACATTTTGATGCATCTACTTTCCCAGAGAGATTGAAACTTCATCTTGAGTTCAGATTTTACTTCTACACATTCTGGTCTCTTTTTTCACCATGGAAACTTGTAGCATGTCTGGGCCCTTTTTAAAAAAATCATTCCTGGAGTGGTCGGGACAGTTGGTGGTATAGACAGACAGTAAACTTCTGTAGTCTATCAAGAGTGTAACAAGAGCCTTTTGGACATCTTCTCAAGAACAGTTGCCAAAAATTTAATATTATAATATTAAAACTTATTTTAATAAATATTAGTTATCATTAAATTTATTATTAAATTATTTTCCAACACCTCAGTGTCATTATCTTTTAATGGAATAACAGTACATAGCTCATGAGATCATTGTGAAAATTAAGATGATGTATATTCCCTATTGCCATTGTAAGAAATCATCATAAACCTTGTGCCTTCACAAAACTTATTATTATTATTATTTTTTTTTGTGGTGCTGATGATTGAATCCAGGGCCTTGTGCATGCTAAGCAAGCACTTTACCATTGAACTATATAGTCCCAGCCCCAGCAATACAAATTTATTATCTTACAGTACTATAATTCTAAAGTTTGGGGCTTGTAGCTCAGTGGTGACATGCCTAGCATGTGTGAGGCCCTGGGTTTGGTTCTCAGTACTTAAAAAAAAGAAAAAGTGAGAAAACTATAATTTAGAAGCTCAGTACAGGTCTCAGTAGGCTGAAATCAAGGTGCTGGCAGGCCCATGTACCTTCTGGATGTTCTGTAAAGTTCTAAAGTTCTATAGAATTTGTTTCATTGCTTCTAGAAGCTTCTAGAAGCTGCACACATCTTTGGTTCACTGTCCGCTTCCTCCACCTTCAAAGCCAGCAACGCTTCATCTTTCTGACCATCTTTCCATGGTCACATCTCCCTCTGTCTACGGCTGGGAAAGGTTCTCCATTTTTAAGGATTCAGGTGATCAGATTGGGCCTACTTGGATAATTCAGGATACTCTGCATTTTAAGGTCCTTAGCCACATCTATGAAGTTGTTTTTGCCATGTGAAATAACATATTTACAGGTTTTGGGGACTAGGATATCTTTGGGGGGTAATTACTCTGCTTATTCTTGGATATATACTATTTCTTAAAGATTCATGCCCATCCTACATGGAAAATTTGTTCACTCCAGTCCACGTTCTTCCAAAGACTCAACTCATTACAGCATTCAAATTATAATCTAAGTCTCATTAGCGCGAAAGTCTCAATTTCATTATCTAAATAGCCTAAATTATGTGTGGGTGAGTTTTCTGGGTATGGCTTTCCCTGGGACACAATTCCTGTCCATCCATAGACCTGTGAAACTAAGGAAACCAGTAATCTGCTTCCAGAGCACAATGGTAGGATAGGTGGCAAATTCTTTTAGATTTCGAGGCCTAGGAATAATTCTCTATGGCTTTAAGCTCTGTCCTTTGGTTTCTTTTTTTCTTTTTTCAGGGCTGACGACCGAACTCGGTGACTTGCGTGTGCTAGGCAAGTGCTCTGCCACTGAGCTAAATCCCCAACCCCGAGCTCTGTCCTTTGGGACATCAGTCCTTTATCATGAAATGTGGCATGTGTTTGTAACAGTGTAGTCCTAGTTCATTTTTGTTTATTCCCTCAGTTTATCTCTTTTCTCTCACATTTTCTAAATGCATCAATATGAAATCAGTCTGCATGTTCAATACTTAGCTTGTAAATCTCAGCTAAATGTTCAATGTCATCTTTTATAAATTCAACTTTCCGCATAACCCCAATTCTGTTAAGCTTTCTGCCACCATAAAACAAGGATCCCTTTGCTCCAGTGTCTAATAGCATGTTCTTTATTTTATTCTGAGCCCTCGTATTTCTACTGTTAATGTCTGTTAATGTTGATTGAGGTATTCTCTAAGTTGAATTTTGTTTGGGCTACCTCTTTCTCAGTCTTCACTAACGTAGTCATCAAATTCACATTTTTATAGTATATTCAAGACAATCTACACCCTTCTTTATTGTGCGTCTCAACATTCCCCCAGCCTCCAACTACTGGCCCAAAGCAGAGATAAAATGGGAGGAAATACCCCAAATACACTTTTCACCCTCTGAGTTCTTGCTAACACTTCTCATGAGCTGGACCCAGACAGAAGTTAGAGCACAAGGGAGACCAAGTGATGTGATATTCCTCTCAGTGACAAAGCCTGGCCTGTGAGGGTGTGGGCTGGATGTAGGATGAGGAGGAAATGGAGAATAGCAAAAAAGTTAAAAAGTATTAAATATTCAAGTCATTGATCTTTTCCTTTTTGATTTATTCCTTTCATATTATGCTAAGAAAGTTTTTATCTTAGAGATGACATAAATGCATACTTAAATTTTCTTCTAGCATTTTTATGGCTTATTTTTAACATTCAAAAATTTAAATTAGACCTATTAACATTAAAAAAAGAAAATCTTTGCCTTAAAATTTTGTCTCACCTTATTGTTGGCCTATATTATCTGCAGCTGGCAAGTTCTTCTATTCTTGGCAACTAAAACCAAGAGACTGGGATTGGGACCAGAACTAGGGTGAGGACATTTCTGTCTATTAGCATAGGTCCTTCATATATGCTCAACCAATACTTTGAAATACTTTGGAATCATAATTGGAATTACGCATATTTCTTTTCATATAATTTATTCTCTCTTTTTTTGGTACCAGGGATTGAATCCAGGGGCACTTAAACACTGAGTCACAGCCCCAGCCCTTTTTAGTTTTTACATTGACACAGGATCTCATTAAGTTGCTTAGGGCCTGGCTAAGTTTCTGAGGCTAGCTTTGTATTTGTGATCCTCCTGCCTCAGTAGGAGGCTGGAATTATAGGCCTGTGCCACCATGCCCGTCTTGTTCTTTCATAAAGATATTCTTATACATTCGGCATACTTAAATGTTACATAATTTGTACACTTTTGTGTGGGAAATTCTGGAAGAAAAAATATAGTTTAGATTATGTTTTGTGATTTTAATTTCTGCAATTTTAGCCATTGTTTGTTTGATATACATATAGAGCAGTTCTGTATACATATAAACCTGAATTTGCACATATACCTATATTTGCAGAAAACTCATTCCTTTAATACTTTTCTGAGCACTTCTGGCTGGTGCTGCCACTTTATCAAGGTTAAATGGATAAAAGATATATAAAGATTTTCCTATAGAGAAGAGAGTTCAAGTTCCAATAGAGCAGATCTTAGGGTGTGACCGGCAAGGAAGGCCACGTGCCACATTCTTCTAGAGTGATTATTGCATTAAAAAAAATCAAACTGTAGCTATGCTATTTATTTGCAAAAATTTGGCTCAATCACCTACAAAATTACAACATTCTTCAGTAGTGTGCAATTAAATTGCTTTTTAAATGCCACCTGACATCTCAGCAGATATGTAAGGAGAAGAAGCAGAGCAAAATTTGTTAAACATGTAAAATCTTCCATCTGACTGAACAGTTGACACATGCATTTTAATGTAGTTGTATTAAGATGTACCTAATGTACCTGGTATTTGTTTTAATCCGGTATGGCAAGGGCAAAAGATCAGGAGATGACTGCCATGAAGGAACAAATTTTTACTTAAGGTCCAGCACACCATGTCCTGACATATGGGAAATGCCTGGATAGGTCAGGAGGCAGGAAAAGTGAAGAGGGAACTTGGGCAGAAGCCCAGGTCGTGGCTTTTGTGAGGTGGGGTGGGGAGGAGAAGACCAGGGTTGGAATTGGCTGATTGGAAGAATTCAGTGGACTCTAAAGTGCAGAGGCAGCCCCTAGTGGTCTGACGCCTGGCCTGGGGGGTGCTTTGGGCTGAGAAATACTGCCTCCTGGTGTGTAAGAGCTAGATAAAGGCTGTAGTTCCCAGTGTGGGCTCTGGATTGTCTGGTTTATATATCAGAAGCCTGCTGCTGGCAAGTCTTTTCTGTCTCCAGGAGTTAGCTAGGCCTTGGAGGGGCAGTCTGTCTGGGATTAGCAAAGCCCCCAAACGTCAAACCACCATAAATGCAGGAAAACCCAAACCAAGACACCTGATTAGTAACATCAGGACTCAAAATATCTCCAGGAAGAGGAAGGTCCAGCTGCCTTCCTGGTTTCATGAGGTGTCAGTACAGTGCCCTTGACAAATGCCATGAATAGGCCACCTGCATGTACATCAGATTAAGGTGCAATCGAGTGGAGGAACTATAACATTCTCGAGGTAATGTTTGACATTTTCTTGGCACTCCAAGTAGTGATAAACCAGTGACAGTAACATTTTCCTTCCTTAGATTTCTCTGAATTTAGATCTGCCTTTCTGTAAGTCAGGGGAATGATAGTTATATTTATGTGTCAACTCGATTGAGCTGTGTAGTGCTCCGGCATTTGGTCAAACAGTATTCTGGGTGGGTTTATGGGCGTTTCTAGATGACATGAATATTTTAATTGGTAGACTGAGTAAAGCAGATTGCCCTTTCCGGTGTGAGTTGAGCTCATCCAATCAGTTGAGGGTCTGAGTAGAAAAAGGCTGACCCTCCCATGAACTGGGAGAGAATCCTCCCTGCCAGAGTGTCGTGCACTGGAACATTGTTCTCCTGGCTTAGGACTCGGGTGGAACATTGGCTTTTCCTGTGTCCTGAACTGGCCTTTGGACTGGAATTTCAGCACAGGCTGTCCTAGGACTCCAGCTTGTGGATTTCAGGTCTTGTTGGCCAATTCCCAGAAGTGTCCTGCATCTATTAGGGAAGGTGATAATGTTTGCTTTGGTTTCTTCTCTTATTCCTTTCTACCTTCTCCTGTTGAATCTTGGTTTTATTCTTTTCTTTTCCCTTTCTTTCTTCCTGCCTCCCTCCCTCCCTCCCTCTCTTCTTTCCTTTCTCTTTCTTTTTGATACCATGGATTGAACCCAGGGGTGCTTAATCTCTGAGGCATATCCCTAACCCTTTTTATTTTTTATTTTGAGATAGATTTCAGTAAGTTTCTTGGGGCCTCAATAAATCGCTGAGGCTGGCTTTGAACTTGAGATCCTTCTGCCTCATTCTCCCAAGCTTCTGGGATTACAGGCATGTGCCACCACGCCTGGCTTTTGGTTTTATTCTTTCTTGACTCTGTGGCCTTGAGGATGTAACTGATTTCTTTCAGCCTCACTTTTTCCAGGTGTAAAATGGGAATAATGTCCACCATGAATTACTTGCCAGCTGCTGCTAAGGCCTGCACTGCTGCTGCAAAGGTTATTCTGAAAAAAAGATGCTTTGTATAAAAGGAGCTCATTCTAGCTCTGGCTTTGCTGTTGATGTTGTGTGTGTGAGTTTTGGAAGAGCACCTCATGCTCCGAGCTGTGGTTTCTCTGTTAGTAAAGTGTAATCGAAACCTTCGGTGTATCAGGTGTGGGCCCTGGGCAATGTAAAGCTCTCTGCACATGCAGGGATGATTTTTAATTTGGAGTGGGGTTCTTCGTGTTGTTCTTATCTTACAGTCACTTGAAATATGCCCCGAACATTTCAGCGACTGAAAAGCAAAGTGAGTGTCCACTCTACATTATTTTTTGATTTTTTTTTGCCCTTTCATCGTTCATTCATTTTAATTTTTTATTATGGAAACTTTGAAATATGTATAAAAATAGACTACAAGGAACTCCCATAAATATTCATCAGTTGGCTTAAAATTACTAACCGTGATCCAGTTTATTTCATCCCACCTTGTCAAATTTCCAAGTATTATGATATTTCTTTCTTTTTTTTTTAAAGAGAGAGGGACAGACAGACAGAGAGAGAAGGACAGAGAGAATCAATTTTTATTTATTTTATTGCTCCGACACTTTGTTGTGTACATGGTGCTGGGATTTGAACCCACGTACTCGCGTATGCCAGGCAAGCTCAGTAACTGCCAAGCCACCGCTCCAGCCCTGAAGTACTATAATATTTTTGAGCTAATTCCAAATCATTTTGATAAGAATCTCAGTATATATTTCTAAGAGATAAGTACTCTAAATTATATCAATGCTATTATTGCATTTCACCCCATCCTCTTAAAAATGTAGATTTTTCTTCATTTTGATTTACTTAATAAGCTAAAATTTCATACCATTTATTATCTTTACCTCACTCCCTGAGGTACAATTAAGCTACTTTAAATTTGAATGGACATAAAGTCCTAACAGTGGGTGTTTTTCTGAATTGCTGAAGAGTCAGTCTTTGAATTCATTTTGGTCACTTATTTAGTGATGCAATTGTCTTAGTTTGTTTTGCATTGCTGTAACAGTACCTGAGAGATTTAGGTTTTTACAGTTCTGGAGGCTGGGTGGTCTAAGGTCTGGGGACCCTGTGTCTGGTGAGAGTCTTCTTGCTGTATCATAGCATGGAAGAAAGTGTCACATGGCAGGAGAGAACAAGAGGCCAAACTTTTTCTTTTTCTTTTTTAAAGAGAGAGGGACAATGAGAAAGAGAGAAAGAGAGAATCAAATTTTTTTAGTTGCTCTGACACTTGGTTGTGTACATGGTGCTGGGGTTGGAACCTGTGTCCTTGAGCATGCCAGGCAAGTGTCCTAACCACCGAGCCACGGCTCCAGCCGACCCCCTTCCCCTTTAAATTGGATTTTGCTTTTTCTACATTTATTTGTGTGCTGGGGATCTAACCTGGGACCTCATGCATGGTTTCAGGCAAGTGCCCTACCACTGAGCCACCTCTCCAGCCCACAAACTTCTTTTTATAACAAAAATACTTCCATGATAATGACATTAATCTGTTCACAAGCTAATCACCTCTTAAAGGCATTACCTTCCCATACCGTAGCACTGGGTGTTACACTGCCAACCCTTGAATAATGGAGAACACATCAATATTGGAAGAGTGACCTTAAGCAAGTTCTCGCACCTGACGCTTTCTCATCTTTATAATGGGGATACTATTTACGGAGTTGTGGGGAGTCTCTGCGGTAGCATAAATACACCTAATAAATAATTGGTGTTAGCTACTATTGTTATTATGATAGTTTCGCTCCACTTTTTCCTATCAAACCCTGTTTTGTGGAAATAATTTGAGAGAGATTACTAATAAAAGCCTTAGGGCTGACTTAATTAAATGGTCTGGGAGGCCAGTGTGGGAGGCTGGTGTGGGAGGACCTCATCCTGGAAGAGCCGTTTTCCAATCTCCACACCTGGGCAACTGGGCAAGAGACTGACTCTTGCTATATAAACACAGCTCACTTGTGCCTAGACACTGGAGCCCATAGGGATCAAGACCACTGGGACTCAACTAATAGCTCAGTGCCCACGTCTAGTGAGACGACAGGGTGCTCAGCGGGAGCTGGAGGCTCTTTGTCAAGCTTTCCCCTTTGGTTTTGGAAGCGATTAACAAAGGTGATCTGTTAAAGGTTGGTCCTGAAGGAGGTATGATGGTGTGTACCTATAGTTCCAGCTATTTGGGAGACTGAGCCCAGGAGTTTGAGACCAGCCTGGGCAATATAGTGAGACCCTGTCTCCAAAAAAAAAAAAAAAAAAAAAGTTTGGCCCTGTGGTTATTGAAGCCCAAAGCAGAGTGGGCCCAGCCTGGGTAGACTTGAAACATGAAATAAAACAACCGTGAGCTGCATAATGAACCACACACGCCTCAGAAGTAAAACAGCTAAAGGATTGGCTACAAGCTTTCTGAACGGTACATCTTTCATGGAGAATGCTCTGAATTAATGCCAGCTCTGTTGGAATTCAGCCAGGTGTGTTGGCTGCTCATATCCCAGTGAATGGCATGTCACATGACACAAGATTAGGCTGTCTATATTGTTTGTCCAGGAAGGTCCTCCAGTGGGCTGTGCAAACCAGCCCCTGGAGCCAGCCCCTGAGTGATGCAAGTGGGAGGGGGCCAGGCGGCTGCCTAATCTTTCTGTCAGCAGGGGTTGTACTTCACTTA
Organism: Aplodontia rufa; assembly: GCA_004027875.1. Lineage (NCBI taxonomy): Eukaryota > Metazoa > Chordata > Mammalia > Rodentia > Aplodontiidae > Aplodontia > Aplodontia rufa. Next base: position 55,352 of record PVKS010002064.1, on the reverse strand, counting down.
TGCTGTAGATATATCAAAGCATTTACTTTGATCTTTTAAGAGAGGCTTTAAATTGATTTAGGATTAATTGAGGGATTTTTATCTAACTTAAAAGCATTGCATTATCTAATTATAAAATATCTTGCACATGCCACTTGTTAAATGAAAGTTAAATTTACTTTGTTTAGTAGTTTTTTAAAGTGTGTGTTTCCCATTTTAAGAATATGGGGATAAAGTGGCTGCATCTTTTTGTATCATTGATAGTTTATTTTTCTTTCTGTCTTTTTTTCTTTTTTCCTTTTATACCAGGATTTGAACCCAGGGGTGCTTAACCACTGAGAAATATCCCCAGTCCACTTGTTATTTTTTATTTTGAGATAGGGTCTTGCTAAGTTGCTTAAGGTCTTGCTAAATTGCTGAGGCTGGCTTTGAAGTCGCAATACTCTTGCCTTAGTCTCCCAAGCTGCTGGGATTACAGATGTGCGCCACCACACCCTGCTCTTATTTTTAATTTTGGAGATGGGTCTCATTATGTGGCCCAGGCTGGTCTCAAGTGATTCTCCCAACTCATCCTCTGGAGGAGCTGCGACTGCAGGCATGCACCACCACATCTGGCCTCATTTCTTAAACTAACAAGTATATAGGTTTCTGGGGTGACTGAAGTCAGATTCATGCTTCTTCCTTGTTTTGTTGACAGGGTTTCTATTTCTTCTTTGCTGATGTCAGGGTCACATTTGGTCTTCCTTTCTTTTTTGCCTTCTGGTTATGATTGCGTGACAGTCACTTCCATAAATTGTATTTTGGGTTGTTGCTGTAGCTCGCTTTAGGTTAATGTCAGAAATTCTTGTTGCTTCCTGAATGATGCTTTCTGACACCATTTCTAACAATAAATGTCTATTTTCTTTCCTCAACATCAACCATCCCTCTACTGGGTTCCCAACAATTCAATGCAATTTTGACATCAACTCCAGGAGTTAGTATGTCCAGGGCTCAGTCACATAAGACTGCCCGCATTTCAGACACTTGTTGCAAATGGTGCCCCAGGCAACCACACTTGTGTCTGGTCAACACAAATGTACGGTTTCCCAGGATCCCTCAGGTTTCATTATTCGATAAATTACTTCCCAAACACAGGAAAACACTTTAGTTATGTTTTCTGGTTTATTATAAAGGGCACAACTCAGGAAGGTCAAATGGGAGGAATATAAGGGGCACGCAGCTTCCATACCCTCCTTGAGCATGCCACTCTCCCAGTACCTCTGTGAGTTCACCAGCCTGGAAGCTCTTGGAGTCTCATTCATTGTTCGAGAATTTTAGTAGAATTCAGTCTATAGCACACCTTCCCTCTGGATGGCCAATGAAGTGGGGGTGGAGGGCTCCAACTTCCAATCTGGGCACAATACATGTTTGGTTTTTCTGGTGACCATTCCCATCCTAAAGTTATCTAGGGGTCCTACTCTGAGTCCTTGATAGCATAAACTTAGGAAATTTCAGAGGTTTTAGGAACTTCATGCTGTGAATGGTGAATAAAAACCAAATGTATTTTTTATTGTGCCACAGTTCCAAAATGGAATATTAAAATTCTGATTGTACATTATTGCACTGGACTATTCCTTGTCTTTGATGTTGTATCATGCCCCATGTTCTCCACAAACCTTTACTGGATTGTGGTCGTGGATTTCTGATCTGGGGTTTTTAAATGTTACATTGTTAGAATGAGAGAGTAGTTGAGACTTGGGAATGTTTTGAAATTTGGGACATTTATTCTAAAGCATTTATGGTTTTGAAATTGTTTAAAAAGTGAAATACAACTGCAAAGGCTAGGACATTCTGCTTGATGGCTGTTATTAATGAAGCTGATAAAACGGATACAGAGTACTTTGTGTTTCTACTGGAAGAATAAGCTGAAAAAAAAATAGCTTTCTTGACTGAGGGAGTGAAATATTTGTGTAAATTTCAAGAGAAGACTGAGGTCAAGTAACCTCAACTGGAGTGGCTGGAAACCAAAAACTCAGTGAGGCCTCCTCCTCCTCCAAAACTCTTCCCATAGGGCTAAGTAGTGTCAGGACCATGGAAAAATTGTTTCTCTTTTCTTTTCTGAGAAGTGAGGACTTTGCTGTGATTCTTTCTTAGTACTGGGGATTGAACCCATGGGAATTTTACCACTGAGCCACATCCCCAACCCATCTTATTTTTTATTTTGATATGGAGTCTCACTTAGTCACTTGGGCCTTGCTAAGTTGCTGAGGCTGGCATTGACCGTGTCATGCTCCTGCCTCAGCCTCCTGAGTTGCTGGGCCTACAGGTATGTGCCACCCTGCAAGGCTTTTTTTGCTGTGATTCTGTCATTCTGTGGATGTACAGAAAGAAAGACAGGATGTGATAGCTGTGTATTCACCATAAAATATCTTCTTCATTCCCTATTAAATAACAATATACTGGGCTGGAGCGGTGGCTCAGCGGTTACAGTGCTTGCCTTGCATGTGCATGTGAGTTTGAACCCCAACAACACGTACATAATGAAGTGTTGGAGCAACAAAAGCCACGTGAAAAACTAAATAAAACTGATTCTCTCTTTCTCTAACTGTCCCTTTCTCTTAAAAAAAAAACAACAAAAAATAGTAACGTACTAATTGGTGATTCTCTCCATTCTTCAATCTGAAAGAAAAAAGACCTAATTGAATAATTTTTAAAATTTAAAATGTAAGATTCATTTAAATGCTTGAGAAAAGAACACACCAAGAAGAGGAAAAGGTCATTGGTAGTTTTACCCAAGCCATTGCTAATGTTAAGGTGTCAGTATCATGAAACATGGTCTTTCTTTTTCTGGGAAGTTTTTTTCTTCTTCCATTTCATAATTTCACACAAGCATTGTTTTGTTGTTGTTTGTGTTAGTCCACTTTCCACCATTGTGACAAAACACCTGAGATAATCAGTTTGAAGGATGCAAGATTTCTTTCGGCTCATGGTCTCAGTCCGTGGTTGCTTGGCTTCTTTGCTTTGGGCCTGGGGTGAGGCAGCACACAGTGGTGGAGCATGTGGTGGAGGAGGTCTATCCACCTCAGGGCAGCCAGGAAGCAGAGAGAGCGTGGGAGGCTGTGGGGTGCCCTTATCACTTTCAGGACATACCTCCAATGTCCTAATCCTCCCTTTAGGCCCCATCTCCTAAAGGTTCTACCACCTACTGGGGACCAAGCCTTCAATATAGGGGCCTTTGGGAGACATTTGAGATCCAAACCGTAACATTGTTGATGTAGAATTGTCCTAGAGATCACAAGAACAGGATAGGGTAGTGGTTTAAAGTAGAGGTCTGATACCAAAGTACCTGGGTTCAGATCACAGTCTGCCACTTATAGGCTATATGACCTTGAAAGAGTTACTGCTACCTGCCTCAGTTTTACATCTGAGAAATGGGGATAATGGCAACACACTCCCAGGTTAAAAGCTGTGTAGAGGACTTAAATGTTAGTTATTATAATTGAAATGAAGATTTTATTAGCATAAATATACTTATGAAGTTAAGAATTTTATATAGAAAAGCATTATTGTAAAACTCAGAAACTTTTTTTAAGAGAGAAAGACAGTGAGAGAGAGAGAAAGAGACAGACAGAATCAATTTTTATTGAGTTTTTCACATGGCTTTTTTTTTTGCTCTGACACCTAGTTGTGTACGTGGGTGCTGGGGTTTGAGTCTGTATACTTGTGCATGCCAGGCAAGCGCCGTAACTGCCGAGCCAGTGCTCCAGCCCCAGAGAGAAACATTTGACCAGTGTGAGGATTTTGGCTATCTTTTCTTTCTTTCTTTTTTTTTTTTAATACATTTGCTCTTACATAGTTGAGATAATATTGTATTTTCATTTGTATCCTGACCATAGCATTTTTTAAGGGGGGGGGCAGTGAGAGAGAGAGAGAAAGAGAGAATCAACTTCATTCAGTTTTTCATGTGGCCTTCGTTGTTCTGACTCTTTGCTATGTACATGGTGCTGGGGTTCGAACTCGTGGACTCGCAAGCAAGGCAAGTGCCTTAACTGCTGAGCCACAGCTCCAGCCCCCTTGACCATAAAGATTTTATATACTCTGCAAACATAATTTTAAGAGTTTGCATGAGTCATCCCACATACCCATATTTACTTAACCTTTCCCCAGTATTTTGATATTTAGACTGCTCTTTGCCCACATATTAAATTGAGATAATCATCCGTTAATCTCAGCTGAACGGCAGGGACCAAAGCTGTCCCTGACTGGAGTGGAGCCTGCAGTTGTTCTTTTGGTCCCAGGACGTAACCAGGACTAATCCACAAGCCAGTTATTAGAAGGTTGACCTTGTTATGAATATGTGCGTGAGGATTATTTTTATAATAGTTTTCTTTTGTTAGTATTAGAGGTTATTTCCTTAGACTAGATTTCCAGGAACAGAAATGCAGGGTCATGGGATGGTAAATGTTATTTTCTAAAAAGTCGTATTGATTTTAAATGAACAGAGATAATGTATAAGCCTGGTCACTTTCTGTGGGCCTCCAAATTCCCCTTCCTCCACACTTCCTGCCCCAGATTTATGTCCCTTCTCAAAACTGAAGTTTTGGCATCAGGGGTGCCAAAACGCTGGACTAGAGTTAATTCTAATTAAAATCTGAACCCTTGCCTCCGCCTCACCCTCATCGTTTTTCTTTCTTCTTTCTCTGGGGCCCTTCCTTCTTTCAGAGCCGCCCCCTCCACCGCCCTGCAGCTTTCTCTGATCCCCTTGTGCAGCCTTCCACTTTTCCAATCAGGGAGGATGTGATGGAATTAAGTCGTCCCCATTAAGAAGTTAGCGATCTTAGCAAGCTAGAAACCTTATTCCTCAGTTGGGTATTTGCATTTTAATAAAGGTTTCATGGAGTAGTGCTGAGCTCAAATGGCTGAACTTAATGGTGACATGTGGGCGCTGCAGTGCCCAGAGAGGGTGATGTCTTGAGTTTTACAAGTTATACAATCTGTGTGTCCTAGATGTAAGGCCAGTCCTGTGGCTGGGGTGAAGTGAAGGCCAATTCTCTGAGAAACCTCAATTTCCTCTTTGCCAAAGCACTAACTTCAGAGAGGAAATACGTTTTCCTAAAGGTAAAATGGGTCTCTCTGAAGAACTATTAAGGAGAAATTGTTTACTGAATTGGATATAATAAAAGACTGGTCAGCAGCATGTGCAGACTCTTTACATAAAATATAACTTTATGATACCAGGCAGGGCTCCTTTTATAGCTTTTTTTTTTTTATCATCTGGTTAAAATTGCTAAAGGCGTGGAAGGCTTTTGCTTGTGCTCTGCAGTCAGTGATTTGAATAAATTGCAGGTCCCTGGGCAAGCAGAGCCAGGAGGCCTCTGCATGGGGCCGAGGCCCTGATTCACATGGTCATAGCTCTGAGTGGCAGAGATGGGTTACTTGATGGAATCTTTCTCTTTTAGCAAGGTTGAAGGTACCTTTTAAGGCAAGGAGCATTACAGGTCACCATTTGTGCACTTGTACGTTTGTTTTAATGGATTGAAAAGTCAAAGAAAGAGTGTGTTTGACAGAAGTGGGCAGCAGCTGGTCACAACCAGGTAAGTTCTAGGTTTTACAGATGGACAAGATGGGTAGAGAGGATCTTGAAGTGTTGTTATACCTTATTCAAATACAGCCCTAGTTGGCCTGAAAGTAGGAGGAAGGGGAGATAAGGAAAGCTTAATCAACATCAGCTTTTAGTCATGCGCCCTTTGGAGGCTTCAGGATTCCAGCCACAGGGGAAAGTGGCCTTGGGAGGAGATGGTGGGTACCAGCTGGGCTGACCAGACTTCAGCCTCCCTTGCTCTGTTCCAGAGTGGTCTTTCTTTGCCACTCACCATCTCTTCTCTTTCCTTTTAGCCTGATCCAGCCTGATAATGGCCCCCCTGGTCACCGTGGTGTCCAACCCCCGTGCCCGGCTCTTTGCCTGCTTCCTCCGGCTGGGCATTCAGCAGGCTGGCCCCCTCCAGTTGCACACGGGGGCCAGCTGTGCAGCCAAGAACCACTATGAGGTGCTGGTGCTAGGTGGGGGCAGTGGTGGGATCACCATGGCTGCGCGCATGAAGAGGAAAGTGGGTGCAGAGAATGTGGCCATCGTGGAGCCCAGTGAGGTGAGTCTCCCCTTTTGAGTACCCCAGTGTGTGGGTGTGCATGAGTGCGTGATAGGGGTGGGATGGGACTGTCAGGCACAGGCCTACTTGTCTCCATGGAAATGTTTTTCTGGTTGTAAAAATCAGCCCATCCGAAAGGATTGGGAGAAACTGGAGGGAGGGAGAGGGATGGAGGACACATCTCTTGGCTTTTGTGTTCTCTTCTGTTGGAGTTTCTTAGGGCTGCCATAACAAATGACTACAATCCATGGGCTCATAACAGCAGTTACGTATTGGCTCACAGCTCTAGAGGCCAGAAGTCTCAATCCAAAGCACTGACAGGGTTATAATCCCTCTGAAGCCTGGGTAGGGCAGTTGGGCAGGGACATTTGTCCCACGTTTCCCTCCTAGCTTCTGCTGGTTGGTGCCAATTCTTGCCACCGTGTGGCTTGTAGATGCATGACTCCATTCTCTGCCTCACTGTCACATGATGTTCTCTGCATGTCTCTGTATCTTACAGGTCTTTCTTATAAGGAATCTAGTTATTGACTTTAGGGTGCAGCCTATTCAAATATGACCTCACCTTATCTTGATTACATCTGTGAAAACTCTATTTCCAAATAAGGCTACATTTACTGGAACTGGGGTTAGGACTTTAACATACCTTTTTGGGAGACACAATTCAATTCATGATACCCTCCCACCCCAATTTCCTTTTCAGAGGAAAATCAATAGCTGCTGTACTTTCTTATCTCTGTTGCAGTCTGGAGAAGGGACAGTGAGTTGGGAGCAGGGAGGATTCTGGAAAGGTGTCAATGGGCTTGAGAAATTTAAGTGTAAGTGGATTATAAGCAGATTACAAGGGAGAGAAGGAAGTTGATACTAGGAAGAAAGACCAAGAGAGGCACACTTCCATGAAAAAATTTTAAGAGTATACAAAAGTTTCAGAAAAATATTCAAGAATTTTGGCGGTTTGCTTAATGCTTCCCAAGGAACTTGGTGTGTGCCAGTTGGGATCTGTGTTCTTGGGAGGAAGAAGGAAAATTGGTCAAGGGCCTGCTTTGAGGGTAAGGGCAGAATGGAAAGACATACTTTGTTTTAAGATTTCTCCCCAACCTGGAATGAGGCTACCCAGACCCATGATGGAAGTGGAGACTAGTGGGTGCTGCCTGTCACCTGTCCTTTTTAAAGTGACTTCAGTTCAAGGACACTTTGAATGACAGTGGTCTGGAAGCTGGTGCAGTTCTCGGGTGCATGCTGTCTTGCGGCTAACCGGTGGTCTCCCATTGGGGGTTCTTTGTAATTACATTGGCTCTTCTGGGCACTGGACACACTCAGCAGCCAGAATCCGTCCTGCCCCTCGAGGAAGTGCGGTGTTTGAGCCTCTTGACAAAGCAGCCAGGCTTTGAACACCTCCCCTTTCTGTGTCTGGTTGAGTAATAGCTGGAGCTGATGTTTGTGGTCTAGAAAAAAATCTGAGCCTTATATTTTTGTTGCTCTTCCTGGTCACGATGGACTTGAAATTGATGAGCTCTCCTAACTGGAAACGTCTGTCCTCCTCCTTCTTTTTGATCACATCCATTACTGGCTGTAGGGAGACTGCAAACCATTCTTGTGTCCTCTGCATCTCCCTGTAGATTTTGGCAGCTCTGGCCAGTCAGTCTGAAGCAATGCTAAAAGCTCTTGGTTCCCTGGTCCACCCTATGAATAAATCCTCAGAAGCCATTAAATCAACTGCCTGTTGCCCATGAATCTAGAATTTTCACTGCTAATTTAGACCACAAGTGGACCATCTAAAGCAAAAGGACTCCAGAAAATAGTGAAAGTTGGGGTATGAATTGCACTGTGGAATGGGGTCTGACACATATTGACTTTGGTGTAAGGCCTCTGGGAAAGGAGGAGAGGGGCTGATCTGAGTGTCTGCAATGCTCCGTGGACTTGGGAAACATGGTTTGAAGTTAGTGAAGTTTCAAGGCTCCTCAGAAGTGGCCCAGACTTATCATTGTCTCCTTATACTTCTGAGGAAGCATATATAGGCTTCTGATCTTAATTTTTCTTTACATTTGTACACATAAATCTATTCATACTGCGTGTTCATAAAAAATAAACATCAAGTCAACTTCAAGCAATAAACAATACAACAGTCATTAAAGATAGTTTATGGCTTTTTTATGATGTTGGATGGATTTTTGGTTTGGGTGACTGTCCCTCAGAGTCTAATGTAATAGCATACAGAAACAGGGTAGAACTAACCTTCTGGAGACTTTTTTTTGTACTAGGGGTTGAAACCAGGGCTGCTTAATCACTAAGACATATCCCCAGGCCTTTTTATTTTTTATTTTGACACACGGTCTTGCTAAGTTGCTGAGGCTAAGTTTGAATTTGCAATCCTCCTGCTTTAGCCTCCTGAGCTGCTGGAATTACAGGAGTGCACCACCATGCCTGGGTGGGGACTTTTTAATACAATATTCTAAGGGTCAGAAGGGAGTAACTGAGAAAAGTCTAGCTTGAAAACCTTAAGATCAGGCTCAAATTAAAATAATTCTCCAAATGCTTTGTTTCTCAGAGACATTTCTACCAGCCAATTTGGACCCTTGTGGGTGCTGGTGCCAAACAATTGTCCTCCTCTGGTCGTCCCACAGCAAGTGTGATTCCATCTGGTATAGAGTGGATCAAAGCCAGAGTGGTTGAACTCAACCCAGATAAGAACTGCGTCCGCACTGACAACGGCAAGGAGGTAACCTTTGGGGTGTTTGGGTTTTTATTTTTATTTTTTAATCTGAGGGCTTGTATTAATGCACAACTGTTCTCAAACTGGCCAGTTTCTGGGTGAAGGAGTGGCACATGTGTGCGAGTGTGCATGCATATGAAAGGATGTTGAAGATGCACAAGGTGGTAAGATGTGTGGCAAATGGAGGATAGATGGAGGGACTGAATTAATAAACTACTAAGATGAGCATTGAACATCCACTGTGTACCCTATTGATTCGTATGGTATTTTTGCATCTGAATGCTTTTTGAACAATTGCTGTTGCTACATGTTAAAAGAGCAGGCACCTCCTTTCTTATTTTTCTTGCTGAAGCAGCCAGCTTTGCTACTTGATACCTGGCCTGGCACAGGAAAGGATGTTGGGAAACATTCACTCGGTGTACACTAGGGGGCACATTTCCAGAACTCTAGAGAAATCCTGTGACTCAGCTTTGTGCCAGGCAGGACTGAGGAGAATTGCTGCTAGCAGACCTTGAGGCACACAATCACTCAGTACCATTTAGAAGTCTCGTCCTCCTCCCACCATCCAGGAGTCAAAGCTTTTCAGCAAATGAGGAGGATGGTGAGACCATAGGCTTAGAAACCATCTGCAGCTTCATGTCTCTCATCTCTTCATGTCTCTCAGCTGAGCCCAGGACAGTGGAAGGCAGTCAGCCAGCACATTCTGTTCCAGTCTCCTGGGGTCCTTGGGCCCATAGGGTGTTAGTGACTTTCATACTCTTTCTTCCCTTAAATTGGGGTCTGGTGTTTGCACAGAGTTGTGGAATCTGAGAGCTGGTGGGGATTGAAAGGTTTTTGAGTCTGATCCCTCCTTCAAGCAAGCACTCCTTTGCTACAGAGATTCTTTCCTTGGGTCATGCATGAGTCTTTCTGAGTACCTGATAAAAGCCTTCACTGGAAAAACACACATGTATCAAAATTTACATTTAATTTCAGAAAATTCAGAGATTCCCTGAACCTTGGTTAGGAGTAACCGCCTTATGGTATTCATGATCCAATGCTCTCTGACTTCCATTCATCATTCCACAGATATTTATTTAGGACTCACTGTAAGCTGGATACAGTTTTAGGCATTAGGTATACGTGAATGGACAAAAATAGACAATCCTGATTATTCTGGAGTTTTTATCCTAGTATGGGGAGGATATAATAAATAAATACAATGAGTAATAGACAAATTAAGCAAATTATATACTATGTTAGAATGTTATTATATACTATGCTAGTATATAAACAAATTATATACTATGTTAGAGCATTATTGAAAAAAAATTGGTGCTGAGTTATCGGATTGGAGTCCATGGGGGTAGGGATTAAATTTAAAATGGGTCAATATTTACATATCCCACAACCAAGGAATTTTCTGAAAACAAATTAACCCTCTTCATGATTGTACACAGGCAGATTATGTGAAGTTTTGCCTTTTCTGGGTCAGGATCTACCTTCCTGTAATCTTTCCCTTGTTTTTTCTTAGCCCCAGGGTATTGTCCTCAATACTCCTCCTGCCTTTGAGATACTTTTCTTACTCCCTGTCCTTCCTGGTAGTGTGGGAGAAAATGCCTCCTCTCTTTTCTGTGAAGAAACCGTTCAACTCTGTGAAGATGGCTCTTAAATTCAGTGTGAGTTTTCTCTGCACGTAGACTTGTTCCCTGTCCCTATGTCCCCTGACCATTCCTCATATTTCATGGTTTCTGGTCCCTTCACCTCCCTCTTTACCCTGCTTGGGACATCATACTGCTTGTGAGGAGCCCTGTGAAGGAGGAGCCTCGAAGAGAAGGAAACTGCACAGAACAGCCCGGAACAGAGCGGGATTGTTCTTTCCCACAATCGGTGCTGCCTGTGCTGCCTTTTTGCCTTTTCAGTGACCACAGCGCTGATTCATGCTGAACTTGAGGCCAGTTCACATCTCTGGGGCCTTTCCACATGACCCACTGTCTAGTCAGGCCTCCCCAACATCCTGGAAGAGTATAGTTGTCATTTATTTTACCTAAAAGCAGTCAGGAAAATAAATAAATGTTAATAAATATATATGCACCTGTATTTATTTTCGTTAAAAATTTAAATGTTTTTATATTGCTTTTCCCCTGTTGATTGTTCAGAAATTCTTTATTTTCCTCACTGTCTCCAGAATGCCAGGCTGAATTATACAAGATTCTTCTCAGTTCAGGAGACTGAGCTTGGTGGCTGGTTTACTTTGCCAGCCCCGTGTTCACAGGAGGCTTCTCTTATGTAACACACATAGCCCCTTGGTTCAGCAGCGCCTGTCTCATTGATGAGACCCCCTCATCATCCTCTGTGGTTGGGCTCATGATCCTCTTAGGACCTTGAACTTGTCTCATCTTTAGAGATTGAGAGTAAATCACCTGTTCTCTCTGCTGTGCCCTATTGTTATTCACAAAGTTCAGACACGTAGCGAAGTTGTAGGGTCTTGTTTCAAGGTCGGGGAAGAAGGTGGTGCAATGCGGGTGGAGCTTTTCTTGCAGGATTTTTATTAAGCAAAAGTATTTCATAGGATGTCTCAGAAGTCAGCCCGTAGCCTCTCGTGTGTGAGATATTATCTTGTTGTTTTAGTTCCTCTCAACCTGTTTGGATCTTTTGGATTTATGATTCTGTCACCCTATTAACAAACTTTCATAGTTGTTTATCTACAGATGGCCTCATCTGAAGTTTTAATTTTATAATATATCCCTAGACAACTTTCTTTAGATTACATAAATTAATCAACATTCTTTAGCAAATTTTATTCAACTTACCAACTTTTCCATTCTTAGTTTACACTTTATTTTATTCACTAGGTGAAAGACTGAATTGAAGTACCTATGGAAATCTGGACTCAGTCTTGGACTTCCCCACCCAGGGATTTGTTTGGAACAGGTCCTATGGGCCCTGTGTAGACTTGCTCCTTCTCTGCTTTTATTCTCTCCATTGTTCCTGCTTCTGCTACACAGGCTTACTCATTTCCTCAAAGGCCTCTGCTTCCTTCTTATTCCAGGGCGTTCACACTCAAGCTCCCACCTCTACCCCTAGCTAACACCTACTCAGCTTTAGCTTAGTGTCTTGACCCCTTTGGGCAAGCCTTCCTGGACCTATCAGACTGGATAGGTCATGCTATCATAGCATCTGTGATTTAGTGATTATCTGATTATCCTCTTTCCCACTAGATGTCTCTTTTCCTGGAGGGCAGATACTGTGCTGGTCTTTTTCATCATTGTACACTCAGGACCTAGCACATTATTTGGCACATGGAAGGTGTTCAGTAAATGTTTGTGAACAAACTGTGTCTCTGTTTCTTCATTTGTAAAATGGGAATAATAAGATCTACCTTACTGGCTTATTTTGAGCTTTAAATGAATGGAAACATGGGAAGCACTTAGAACAGTACCATGCACAGGCAAATTCTCAAGGACTGTTATTATTTAAATTTATTATTTAAAAAAGAATACAAGAATAAACGGAAGACGAAGTATTTTCTGAGTATGTACTATATGCCAGCATGGTCTTGATTATTGGCAGAAAGCAGGCGGATTGTCTCTGAGCACTTGTTGATGCTCTTCTGTTTTGAAATTACCATGAGGCATTGATTTAGTAGATGAACCTAGAATTTTGCAAGGGATTAGCAGTCTATTTACTAAATTGTCAGTGTCAGGATTTATTCTCCCACCCCTGAATAGAGAGTGAGGATACTTGCCCATATTCAGCCTTCTGGTGAGGTCTTAACTGTTCTCTGGAGTTGCTCCAAAGTGTTGACCGCAAGCTTTTGCAATTCTTTGGGCTTTAGGTCATCTTCCCAGAATCTTGAACTCATTCAAAATGTTTGAAAGTTTTCTTGTTCTCTTATTGTCTAGATCTTATTTCCCCTTAATAATCTCCTGACCCCCACCCCATAATCTTAAGGCTGTCTGTTCTTGGTCCTTGGAAATAATGTTACACCTAATAAATGCATTAAGGTATGCACAAACCTGAAGCTCTTTTCACTGGCAGTGTTCCTGTGCTTCATCTGTACATCATCATCCCCAGATGCCAGGCCACCTCTCAGTCGGTTTTTCATGGGTCTGCTTCAAAGCTGAGGATGTCAAGGCACCAATTTTCTGAGGATAGGCATGGCATACAGATTAAGATGCTTTTATTACCTGTCTACTCTGATACACTGTAATTTTTATAAGCAACTGAAATCATCCATCCATCTATCCATTCAACCAAGAAACCTTACTGAGTTCCTCATTTTAATTTATTGACTGTGCTAGATTCTAGCAATATGTGGAATAAGAAGTAAACCTTCATCCTCTAGGAGTGTTCCATGCAGTGTGGAGGATAGGACTCCTGTATGTCATTACTAGTGCTATAACATCACTATAAAGGATGCTATAAAGGAACCCCAGGAGGCACATGTGGCAAGGGTGACTAAGTCATAGGAAAGCTGGGAGACCTTGGAGCTGAGTCTCCTGGATTCCAGGGCAGGGCCTCTTCAGCTTCTTTCCCCTTTGGCTTCCCAGATGGGGCTGAGAATCTTGGGTGTTGGAGTCCTCTCTTCAGCCAGGATTTGCTCAGCCTGATGACTTTAACTTCTCCAGTTGGTACAAGATCATGGCAATCACCACCTGCTTCTTGCTAGGTTCCAGAGTCTCATTGCAATAATTTTCCAATTTTAGTTTTTAGGCTTGTTCTTGTACTTTACATCCTTCTTACACTTTCTGTCCTCAACCTGCCTTCTTGCTGATCCTAAACCTGCATTTTCATTAAGTTTATGCATATTATTATTTTCAGAATGAATAGTCACAATACCCCTATTTGAAGAGACGATTTTTTCATTTCATATAGATCATTAAGTAACAAGTACACTACATCACATCCTTTTCAATGACCCTCAAAATAGTAGTTTACCAATTATAATATTGGGTCAATGCATATGACAGGACAGATTTTCAAAGTATTCTTAACTTTAAATAAAGTTACTTGTCCTTTAAGATTAGGAAGTCACTTTCCCATCCCTTCATATAAAAAAGTATTAATACAAGCATTGCACAAATAATCGTAATCTTTTTTGTTGTTTTTAAATTGTGTAAATACTTAGGTGGGTTTTCAGGGGTCAGGCAGTTTACACCAGTATTTGTGAAATAGTGAGGTGTGAGGCCATAGGTATGGGGACAGGATAGCCAGCCCGAGAGAGCTTTCCTCCCTGCCTTCCCTGCCCACCACCCTCTGCTCCAAGACACGGTGCTGACCATGCATATCTGGGGCCAGCATCATTCCTTGGGCTGCTGCTTTTTGAAGTCTGGTCTAACACATCTTTTTTGTGTTGCAGATCTTCTACAAATATCTTATTATTGCTCTTGGGATCCAGCTGGACTATGAGAAGGTACTGTTTTAAAATGTTCCTGTGTTATATTGGCCTAGTTATGTCAATATCAAATACTACATCAGGTTGCTTTGTATTCATTTCTCCTAAGAAATTCCCAGAAAGCCTCTCCTGGTTTTATTTCTCAGAGGTCCTTTTATGGTGTAAAGCAGTCTTCTCTACAATTCTGTCAATGATAACAACGTGCTTTAGTTTTAAGCTTTAGTCAGAGTTCAGCATGTGCATGCCCTAGTAGTAATTTTTGCCAAACAGCAGCCATGTCTCTACTTGTGGGACCAAGTTTGCTGTATGAAAGATTAAATTTTACTTTGGAAATAAGATTTAGATTATGAATTCTTTTAAATTTTTTTTGTTTTGAAAGAGAGAGAGAATCAATTTTATTTATTCATCTGGTTTTTGTTTTTCCAACACTTAGTCATGTATGTGGTGCTGGAGTTTGAACCTGGGTCAAGCCAGGCAAGCACTCCAACCTCTGAGCCACTGCACCCTAGATTATAAATTCTTAAGTAGGCTTTTAAGGGCAGAACACCAGCAGTTAGTTCATCAGATGCTGGAAGGACATCTGATTTTTTTTTTTTTGTATAGAGGCTGGATTTTTGGATAAGAAATCACAACACAATATAATGCTACCCTGGAAGGTCCTTAGGTCTTTTCTCAGTGAGCTTGGGAGCCAGATGCTAACAACCAAGAGTTAGGAGATTCAAGTTTATTTTTCTAAGACTATGGAGTAAGTCAGTAATTGCTATGATTTCTAGAGCTTGTTGGGGACTGTGGTAAATAGTAGAAGCACATAAAGCATAGTGCTAATCAGGTCAGTTTGTGGAAATGTGATATCGTAAGCATCTGAGGTGGCTCAGGAAGGGTCTCTGAAGTAAAAATCCTGAATCATGCCATGTTCAAGGTGAGGGTGGTGGAAATGTCCTGGGACTTGTCATATGAAGGTTTGGAGATGCCATGGACTGGTGAGAATGTTGCAGGATGATTTTGAGTCATGGTGCCATGGGTGGTGTGTCTCATATAATGACAGACAAGCTGTAGAGTAGACTGTATGGAGAAAGGTGCTGATTACAACTGCTTTTGGGAGGTTCATGCCACCCCAAATGTTCCACGTTGTTGACTTAGTAAAGGCAGCACATCTCTATGGTACCATCTCCCCAACAGTCCCCAGTGCCTTGTGAGCAGGACTAAAGAGCCAGGTGCTGAGAGTTGTTAGCTATTTTGAAGCAACTATTATTAGAGAATCTCTACTTTATGCCAGGAACCATGCTAGAAGTCTGATACTGACTCTTCAAAACCTCTTGTGAAGAAAATATTTTTATTTCCATGTAATAGATGAGGAAACTGGGGGAAAGAGAATGAAAGTACCTTAACCATGGCCAGCATGCTACTTGACTCTCGTGGGTGTCAGAGACTAGAAAACAACTTAGGTTAGTGTAAACCTGAAAGGAAGGGAGAATTGTTTGATAACTCCAGATGTCTGCAACTCCAGGGCAGGAATGTGGTGGGCTTCTGGGCAGGGTTGCATCTTCAGTCTGGGTTCCCTTGAACCTAGGCAGCCTCTCTTAGCCTGACTGTCTCTGCGTCTTCCTCATGCCAGCTTCGCAGGGTGTCTGCAGCAGGATGGATGTCTTGCTTTCTTGTTTGCTGTGTGTGATGGGACAGTCCTCAGCTCTGCAGGCACAGCCTGTTACAGTGCAGTCAAAGGGAAGTCCCATCTCATCTCTCTCTTTTTTTTTTTGAGAGAATCAATTTTTATTGAATTTTTCATCCGGTTCTGGGTTTGAACTCAGGTCCTCGCGTATGCCAGGCAAGCACTCTAACCACTGAGCCACCGCTCCAGCCCCACTTATCTCATCTTTTTGCTGACTCTCACTCCTTCCCTGTCCTCCCTGCTGTACACATCTCTGCTTCTGAATTTTCAGGATACAAATCTGATGGATAAGAGGTCATTAACCACCCTTTATAACATGGGTCTTCCTGAAATGAACTTGGTTACCACTTTATGGCAGCTCCCTTAATAATAATCTTTATGGCGTTTCCCTTAATAACTGCTTCTTCAGAGAGAAAGATAATGAAGGTGTTAAGAGATTGGTTGTATAATTATCTCTTGGATAGTGAGTTTTGCTTTGGATCCAGGAGTTATGGTTGTCTGACGGGAAGACCCCTAGGTGGGAGGATAGAGGCCTTGGTGTCTAGTTCTGTAAGATTCTGGGTATGTCTCTCTGCCTTGCTCTGCTTCAGTGTTGTCATCTGTTCTACGGGCTAATACTATTTCCCTACCTCCCTTCGAGGTATAGTGTGTGGTGAATATCCAGTGTCAGCACAGATGTGAAACTTTGAAAATATTAAAACACAAGGTGATTTTGTAATCATGATGATAGATATTATTATTGAGACTGCTAATGTTATCATCTGAACTACAACAGGAATGATCAGTAACAAAGGAATAGTTGCTCTTAACATTGAATGTGGATGAGTAATGAGTGCAGTCCTCTGATGAAGGATGCTGTTTCTTTGAGACCTGAGGGACAGGTGTGTGGAGTGTCCAGCCCATCTTGATCAAGTTTCTTGATGGTTGAGGTTGAACCCGCCCTTGCTGAGAGCTGTTGATTAAGTCCTTCCAACTCGATCTGTGACATCTTCGCAGCACTCTGAACCCTCTAACATTTAGGATAATTATCCAGTTAATCTTACTGGCAGTAACAAACCAATATTTATGGGACACTGACCACATGCATGTCATTTTGCTAGTGCTTTATACATGCATAGTCTCATTTACTCCTGCCAACAATTCTATGAAGCAGGTATTTTTGTCCCCATTTTATAGATGTTAAATATAAAATTGTCACACCTTAGTGTGCCTCAGAATCACCTGGAGTGTGTTTTTGGGGTCTGCCTCCAGAGTATCTGATTCAGTAGCTCTCAGGTGGGGCTTGATAATCTGCATTTCTAGCAAGTTCCCAGGTGGTGCTTGTGCTGCTGGTCTTTGAGATCCATTGACTTAAAAATATTAGATAACTTAGTCAAGGGAACAACACTATTAAGTAGAAAATCTAGGACTGAGATCAGGTCTGTAGGATTCTGAAGTCCATGCTTTAAAAGTCAATTACCTGACTTTATTCTCTTTCCTAAGAGTTTGATCTGGTACAACCTGAGGGAGGCTAATTTAAGTTTGGTATTATTGGCAATATAAATGAATGGCTCTAGGTCCTGCTTGTCCTCCTTCTTCCCAGTGAGGGAATTGAGTCTCCTTAAAGGAAGTATGGCTGGCATCCTGCCCTCACTCTGAAGGCAGGAAGAGTTGCATTCAAATCATAGACTTAAGGCCAGGGAGGTGGAGGGTTCCTGCAGCCTGGACCCATTCTGCAGTTGGACAGGTCACTACAGGTGCCACAGTTCTGGTCTGAGAACGTTTCCTCATCTACCTGAGGTTAGCAGGACTATAATTTTTGAAAAGTTGTAGAAATGGCAAAAAACATGGACTCTAAAGGTATTTGTACATTGTTTAAAAATAATTTTTTCTGTTTGTTTGCAGATTAAAGGCCTCCCTGAAGGTTTTGCTCATCCCAAAATAGGGTCCAATTATTCATTTAAGACTGTAGAGAAGACATGGAAAGCTCTGCAGGACTTCAAAGAGGGCAATGCCATCTTTACCTTCCCAAACACTCCTGTGAAGTGTGCTGGGGCCCCCCAGAAGATCATGTATTTATCAGAAGCCTACTTCAGAAAGGTAAGCTTCCTGTCTAGGACAGAGGGGAGGGGTAGACAGTGAGAATATGTGATCGCCAGAGGTCCATTTTTGTCCTTATCATAGATGCATTTTTATTTCTAAAATTTTATTACATATGTACATAATTGTATAGTTGGAAGTTTATAAGACAAAAGGGAACATTCACTCATTTTCCATTTGCTATATTAAAGCTCCTGTCATCAGTCTGACATGTCCTTCTAGGGTTTTATTTCAATAGGCTTTTAAAGAATATGATTACCATCATACCATACCCACAAATTCAGTTGTATCACATATTATTAGTCTTTATGACATACTTTTTAAGATGTGTATAAAAGTCCACTGGGGAAATACATTAGAGATTGTTTAAATTCTTCCATATTTATAATTTAGACAATTATTTGCATATTATTCATTTTCTATATAATAACTGTCCTCAGCTGCTTTCAATGAAGTTCAATAGTTTGAATATTTTCTTGCTCTTGATATACTCTTTTGCAAACATAATAGGCAAAATGTCAATTTTAAGGGCCAAAAAAATGTTCACATGGAACTTTGAACTTTCATGAAAAGAGATTTTTTGGGTAGGGGAGGCTTGTTCAGCATTCTCCAAACACCTTTTGCATAAGGGCGGTTTATAGTCTATAGCTGGCTTGAGATTGTGAGGGAAGCTGTTCTTACCTACTGTGCCCATGTCTGAGACATGACATTTGAGTCACCAAAGTGTGGTTTGTCTGGAGACACAAGCAGGACTCAAAGCAGCCTATGGTTCTATAAAGGGACCCATGGAAGCTGGGACTGAAGATTTATTGATTGTGGACTTGGATCATGGCACTGGGCAGGACTTCACCTGAATTCTGTAATCTAAAACAGCCAGGTGGGGTGGGGAATTAAGAGACAGCTCCAGTCATCATTTCTGACTCTGGGAGAGTTTACTCTAGGTCATAAGGGGTTGGCACAATGTTTTGAGGTTCTTACCCACCTAATTTCTTTAAATGGTGAGATCCAAGTTAAGCAAGTCCTAAAAGGAGTGGGCAGGAGACCAGCAGGCCAGCTGTTTCTTCCATTCCAGAAGTTCCTCTTGCACATTTCTTTTCTCCCAAGTCTTGGGTGGCCTGGGAGGAAGGTTCTCTCTCTGGTACCATGAGACCTTAGCGTTTGGGAGAATACGAGCCTCTTCATAACACCAAGGCTACAGCATCTGTTTTGTTTACTGCGTTCCCTCAGCACATAGAACAGTACCTGGCCAACTCTAGGACATTTACTATTTATTGAGTGATGGAATACCTGAATATATGAATAAGCAGTTCAGTTTTTTTTAAAAGAGAAAAGGAGAGAGAGAGTTAGAGAGAGAGAGAGAGAGAATCAATTTTTATTGAGTTTTTCACATGGCTTTTGTTGCTCTGACACTTTGTGTCCATGGGTGCTGGGGTTTGAACCCGGGTACTTGCTCATGCCACGCAAGCACCGTAATCGCTGAGCTGCTGCTCCAGCCCCCAGCAGTTCAGTTCTAATATCTCTTTACCTGGACTTGACCTTAACCTCTAGCAGTTGATAGAACAGGGCCCACTTTGACCTCCAACTCAAGATTGTGCTTCAGTTGTTATGTCATGGGTAGAAAACAAAAAGAGGCATTGTATTAACTCACAGCTCACTCTACCAGGGTACAGAGATGCAAAGATGCAAAAAAGCTGACAAATTTTCTTCTGAGGGTCTTAATTTTTATCTGTGTTAAAAAGAAAAGAAAAGGTGCCTAAAGTATGCTGTGGTGTTGGTTGTTTTTCTTCTTTCATTTTTCTTAGACTGGAAAGCGGTCCAAGGCCAACATAATTTTTAACACTTCTCTTGGAGCAATTTTTGGGGTTAAGAAGTATGCAGATGCTCTGCAGGAGATCATCCAGGAGAGGAACCTCACTGTTAACTACAAGCAAAACCTCATTGAAGTCCGAGCTGATAAACAAGAGGCTGTTTTTGAGAACCTGGATAAACCTGGAGAGACCCAAGTGTTTTCAGTGAGTGTCAAAGTTAAGCTGTCTGCCTGAGGTCTTTTTTGCTGACCTGAGCTGTGGATGTAGGCTCCCATCTCCCTGTCCACCATCATCATATGCCAGGGGAGGCTGGTTAAAGTCAGCATCTGAGGGCATTGATAGGGTGAGAAGGTGGACCAAAATGGTTTGGGAAGAGCAAGGTGGAAGAGACTGTGTCAGCTGGAGGTGAAGAGCATTTATCTACTGGTGGCAAGTGAACATTTGTCCCATTCCTTTGACTCCATTTTTCCTGGCACTGCATTGCTGGAACGAGCCAAAAATATTTCTAGGCAGTTATTGCCTAGAGAGTTGAGGGAGGGCTTCCTGAAACACAGAACTTGGTGATTGTCTCAACTTGTGGCCTGTGAGAAGCAGTCCTTTTGGTGAGCAGGAATCAGCACTGTGAGTAGTTCAAGAATAACAAGGATGTCTTTTACCCGTGGAAGAGGTGGTCTGTAAATGTGTTTCACTTGTGCACAAAAGGCAGCACTCATAAGTCCTTCTTGAAGGATCTGGCAGATCTACTACCTTTTCTGGAAAGATTGAGCCTTTGTGGTATGGGCTTGGCCTTTATGTGTCTCAGTATCTTCTGTGAAATGTCGATAGTACTTTTATAGAGGCATTATGAAGATTAAGAACAAGGTGCGAGGGAATCTGGAGGGGAGTATTTGTTTATACTGTTCTGGCAAAAGCTGTTAGCAGAGACAAAGCATTCCACAGTCACATTTTATTAATTCAGCGTTTAAGGAATGAAGGGTTCCATAAAAAGAAATTTCGAGGTCAACCAAAGATTAGTCTTCTAAACATGAAGATTTCAAATTTTAAGTGTTTTAGCTCAAGGTCTTTCTAAAATTCATTACACAACTTTAACTTTCTTAAATGAAATGTACTGAATATCATTAAAAATGTTACTGATGACTCAGGGTGATAAGTAAAAAAACACTTTTATTTGGAAATAATCTCAAATTTAGAGAAATTGCAAAACTAAAAATAGCATAAAGAAAATTGATAAGTGTTTACCTAGATTTATTTATAGAATATTATGCCATTTGCTTTAGTTATATCATTTTAGAGGTGTGTACCACCATGCCTGGCTCAGACGCAACATTTTAATTTACTATTTATACCAAGTTTTGTCAATTGACCCAATAGCATTGACAGTATTTTCCCTCTTCAGAACAGGACCTTCGTGACCTACTCTGTGGTCAAGTATTGCATTTAATGGTGATGTCTCTTTGTCTCTTTTGACCAGGAATATTTGTCTTCTGACACTGTTTTGGAACAATATAGCCCTTCTCCTACCACTTAAAAAATACAATCTTCTACACTTTGGGTTTGACTACATTTTCTTATTATTAGTTTTAAGTGATGCTTTTCTATACTGGACCATTGTATAAGCAATGTTGTGTCCTTCTAGGAAACCTCATTTGCATGCACACAATGTTCATTGACCCTTTACTGATGATGTTTATCTTGATCATTGGTCAATACATAGCCCAATTTTCCCACAGAATAATTATTATTCTTTTCTTTCCCTGCTAGTATGAACATCTGTGGGGGGGGGCACAATAAGACCATATAAACACCCTACTCACTGAAGTCTCCCCCTCGACTTAGCATTCATTGATGACATTTTCCTAATCTAGTCTTCACCATGGCGGTTGTGAACTGATGATTTTCTAACTTCAGAATTCCATCTCATCTACCAGTAGGTTCTTGGCATTCTGTCACTAACAGCCTTTCTTTTTCTCTTGATTAATTATTAGTATGCACTCATGAGTTTAGTTCCCCGTCAATATTTTATCATTCATTAATGTCCTTATTTTGGTCCCCAAATTGTCCCAGATTTGGTGAAAAGGAGCCCCTTCTTGCTAGCTCCTGGATCACCATGGTTTTCAGCTCTTCCTTATTTTCTAAACAGGATGTCTGTGGTCAACTGGTTCTACCAGTCAGGGTCATCATTTTGAAGAGTTCTCATATACTTATGCTCACAGGCCAGCTGGAATGAGTAGGGCTAGTTGTCATTTTTACAAAGGGGTCTTTTTTTTTTAATTTTCATGTGCATTCTTTCTGTAGTTTTCCTGGCTATTAGAAAGTTGTGACTTGGAACAGTTTCTCTACCTTCAGTTCTTTTAATTAAAAAAAATTTTTTAAAGAGAGAAGGACAGTGTGAGAGAGAAACAGAGAGAATCAATTTTTATTGAGTTTTTCACATGGCTTTCGTTGCTGTGAACATTTAGTTGTGTACGTGGATTCTGGGGTTTGAACCCGTGTTTGTGCGCATGCCAGGCACGCGCCGTAACCTTGGAGCCACTGCTTCAGCCCCACCTTCAGTTCTTTTAAATTGCTGCTTCTATTTTTTTTATTGGCTGGAAAAATGAGAGAGCAAATAAATATTTTTTGAATAAATAAAACTCCCATTCATTCACCAAAGCTCAGTTCAAATTGGAATTCCAAACTGGGATCAGTGTTTCTTTGTCTGGGCTTCCACAACACTCCCGTTACCTATTCCCTGCAATAAAATTACATTGTATTGTAATGACAGATTTTCTTGTCTGTTATTTCCAGCTAGGTTCTGTTTTCAAGAAGGCAGGGGGTAAAGGGTTTTATAATTATTGTATCCTTATCATCCAGACTAATATCTGGCAATCAGTAGATATTAGAAAAGTGTTTGTTGAATGTACAGGCAGATGAATGACTGGAGAGGTAAACTATTAAAAGGAGTAAAGAATGAAAATTGAAAGTGAATGGGCTGTGAGTGAGGGCCCAGAGTGTAGTTCGATGAGCACAGTATGTGAGCTTGAGTGAAGGAAGTTAACTTCATAATTAGATTTCTTTTTCTTTGTTTGCAACTGCACTCTAGATAGTTGAATTTGCAGGTAGGGACTTACATAAATGAATGATTATTATTGTTATAGAAAATTTATATACAATGATGATATTTGTGTCTCCTTTGATGATAGGATTTCAGGTCAGCTGTTCTTTCATTTCCACTCTTAATATTTGAATTCCAGAGGAGACATTCAGTCTTTTAAGCCATGGCTTTCAAAGCTGGCGGCAGGGGAATCACCTGGGAAGCTTTTGAAATGTGCTGATGCCTGGGTCTCCAGCAGAGATTTTGATTAATTGGTCTGGAGTGCAGATGGAGGGTGGGGATTTAAAAATTCCCTAATGATTCTAATGTTCAACCAGGATGGAGAATAAGCATATAAAGAATTAAATGTATCCAATACCTTAACAATCTTGGATCCAGGATAGAGAGCTTATGTACTGATCTAGGTTTTCTAAGGGTTTTACCATATAAATCTGTTTTTGTTTTCATACAGTCCTGGAACTAAAAGGGACTTCGGAGATTAGCTACTCTAATTAATTTTTTTGTGAATAAGCAAATCGAAACTTGACAGGCATGGTGACTTGCCTAAGTAACAACATTCTATTTTTCATTGTAAATAAACATATTCTTTCAAATTAGAGCTGCTAAGAATATAATCCACAGTTTTCATGTGTCTAACTTACTAGCAAATTTTGTTAAAATACAGATTTCTGTGCTATACCCAGACCTGCTAGATTGAGATCTTGGGCCTAGAAATTTGCATTTTCCACAAGTCTCAAATGCTGCTTTCACATTAAGGTTTGAAAACCATTATTCTGAACGGATCATTTATGTTAATGAATGAGCACCAAGATGTTTATCATGTGTGGTTTATGGAAATAAATAACTGATAAAGAACAATCTATAACTAGGCGACTGTTAATTTTTAAAAAAAAAGTGTTAATTTTTTAAATAAACCATAAAACAGATTATAGTATTTCTTTTGTGTGGGATATTAGCACAAGTTGAACTCTGTGCCTCTATGATGATTATCTGAAAAAAAAATTGCTTCTAGTAAAGGTACACAGAATTCATGGGAACTTGTGAAATTCAAGTACATTAACTCTTGTGAGAAAGAGATGCCTCTGGTAAGATTTAAACCTGAGTTCAAAACATTAGTTTCAGAATACTGCAGGCACACAGGTGTGGCCTTAATAGTGTGGTAGATGATGGTTGTTGACCATTTATTTCATTTATTACTCTGCAGACAAGCATTCTGTCTCCACAGGCCTGGCCTCAGGGACTCATGCCACTCAAGCTACCCAAGATTTTTCTGAAAAGGAGCACCAGTTGTGTGCACAGTCTTTCCTTAAGGTTAATCAAACTTATAATTATTTGAAAGTTAGAATAAATACAAGTCAGTCTCCTAATTTCCACTGCCATTAGTGATTGCTGAGCCCTGATGAGGGCATGGACCTTTTTACCAGGGGCTAATGACTCCCACAAGGTTGGGATTGTCTTACAGTGTTAAAGTTTTTACCCTAATGAAATGTTTCATGAACAACTGAGTCAGTGTATACTGAAGGAGACCCACTAGCACATTGAAGTTGCTAGGTAAAAGTCATAAAAATTAAATGAAGGAATAAAAAGTACGAACTACAAAAAGAGGAATAATATTACATAAACAAGCAAAAATGTTAAATGAGCCATCAGAAACCTTCAGGATGGGTCAATGCACTATTATAATGGTAAACCTTGATATAGGGGTTGGGAAAAAAATCCACCCCTCCTCTCTGCACTGCTCTGTAAAATCCAGTAACAAATCAGACCCCTCCCTCCTCCACAGTGGCAGATAACTTTATCATCACCCCGCTTTTCATCCTAAATGGGTGACTTGATACTTTATGTGTTTTGTGAGTTAACCAATACTTCCAGCTTCTAACATGGCCTTTGCAAGTTTCAGGGACTCTGAATACCTCCTTCCAGAATAAAACTGAAGTGCCAGATATTACAAGTTGACAGCTAAGGGTCAGGGAGAGAGGAATCAAAATATACTACTGCCTTAATTTGAGTAATAATAGAAACATCAATGGATTCTTTCGGAATATTCATCAGTACTACTCCAACATCTTGTATTCCTCCACGTCTACTGCTGAAGGGATCATATGGGCTCAGTATGGAGAGAGTATGTCAATCAAAAGAACAGCTGTTTAGTTTATCAGCATCTGCCATGGGAACGTGTATGATCTTGGAAAGGGTGTGGCTTGGTATAAACACTAATAGCACAGGCTCCATGCAGACGTACTGCACCGTAAGGAGTAAGCAAGGGGTGTGTGGGGAGAGCTTGTGGGACTCTAGAGTTTTTGATAAGATGCAAATTTGGATGCTTTCCTTTTGTATAGTATGAAATGCTGCATGTCACACCACCAATGAGTTCACCAGATGTGCTCAAGAAAAGTCCTGTGGCTGATGCTGCTGGCTGGGTAGATGTGGATAAAGAAACTCTACAGCACAAGAAATACCCAAATGTGTTTGGGATCGGGGACTGCACCAACCTTCCCACGTCAAAGACTGCTGCAGCACTAGGTAGGATAACTGGTTCTGTTTCTCCTCTCAAACTGATGTCTCCCCAAGTCTCCATTGTGACAAAAACAAAAGTTTGGCACAAATAGCATTATGTTAATAATGGAAGAAATGTTTGTGCCCTGAAAATGACTTGGACCTCCCTGAGGCAGAAGAAAATTGTTAATGAACCTAGTGTATGAAGAAGCTGCCTCTGAGCACTCTGCCCCCAAATGGCATGATCTTATCTGCCTTTTGTTTTTCTTTCTTTTTTCTCTTTTACTTTTTCTTTTTGCAGTACTGGGGATTAAACCCAGGGGCATTTTGCCACTGAGATATATCCTTTGTCATTTTAATTTTATTTTGAGACAGGGTCTCCTGAAGTTGCTAGGTTGGCCTTGAACTTGCAATCCTCTGCCTCAGCCTCCAGAGCCACTAGGAGTACAGATGCACCCCAAAAGGCATGGCATTACCTGCTTTTTCTAGTTCAGAAGGTTTTTTTTTTTTCAGGGAAAGGGGCCTGAATTTTGCAGCTCTCTAGAATTCTGTTTTCTCATACTCCCATACTCAAATCCCTTGCCTTCTGGGCCCCTGACACCAAGCAGGTTGGCTATTACTCTCTTCACCTTAAAACTAGAGAAACATCTCTTTCCCTAGAAAACACATGCAAGTCAATGAAAGCTTGCAGACCAGAAAATTGTTCTGTTAAGACGAACACAGCAGAGCATGCCCTGATTGGTACACGATTAAGGCCTCAGCCTGGAAAACTAAATGCTTCAGCTCCATGTTCTGCACTAGCAGTGAAGGGGAGAATTGCATTTTAGATTGTGTCCTCTACTGATAGCAAACTGTCTTCTCTGGATGTTATAAAGCTTGGACCTCCCTGCTGATGTGTATGGTAGTGTTTGTGTGAATTACACACCTGTGGAACATGCTGTACTACCTTTACTGACTACTTCAACATTCACCTATTTTGTCTCATTGTCCCAGATATGGAACATCTATAAAAACTTAAATATATCATATAACATGTATCATATAATATGTAATTGAACATGAATAATATAATACTAATATAATAATTATAATATAATATTAATATAATTATAGATAAGCTCTAGATTTTGACTTCAAATCTATTTGAATACATCTGGGTCAATCATGTTGCAGTATTTGCAGAATTGAAAATTTAGGACTTGATGGATTAAGACAGACTTTCTAGAAAATCCACTGGATGTCTTTTTCATCATTAACAGCAGTTTGATGGTTTGAGGTTTTTAATTTCAGAAATCTCAAATCAACGAGAAATTTGGAAGAAAGTACAGTGAGTACTTGCATACTCTTTAGGTATTAGCCAGTCATTAATGTTTTGTGACATTTGCTTCATCACCCCATGAACTTTTTTGCTGAGTCACTTGAAAGCAAGTTTAGATACCGTGATATTTTACTTTAAATACTTCACTCTATGTCTTCTAGGAGAAAGGACACTTTCCTCCATGTCCATACAAGACCATTATCATGTCTAAGAAATTTAACATAATTTAATGGAGTTCTCTTATATATAATCCAGTTTGAATTTTTCTAGTTCTCCAAAAAATGTCCTTTGTGACCCTCCCATCCCCTTTAAATCCAATGGTCTGTTGCGCAAGCTGCATTGCTTATCAAATCCCTCCAATCTCCTTTCATCTAGAACACCTTCTGACATTTGTCTTTTTGCTTTTATGACATGGGCAATTTTGAAGGGTCTACATGTCTAAGCTGCTTATCTTGTAGAATATGCCACAATTTAGAATTGTCTAGTTGATCTAGTTGTTGTTGCTGTTTTTTGGATTGAAGCCAGGACCTTGCTCCTGCTAGGTAAGTGCTTTTAACACTGAGTTACATCTCCACCACTGTCCAGTTGTTTTCTTTCTTTCTTTCTTTTTTAGAGAGAGAGAGAAAGTGAGAGAGAAAGAATCAGTTTTATTTAGTTTTTCATGTGGCTTTTGTTGCTCTGACATTTAGTTATGTACATGGTGCTGGGGTTTGAACCCGTGACCTTGCGCATGCCAGACAAGCACTGTAACCACTGAGCCATAGCTCCAGTCCCTCTTGTAGCTTTCTTATGGCTAGATTCAGGTTAAATGTTTGGGTAGGAATCTCTAAGAAGGAGGTTCTATAGCTTCAGGAGCCATCAAGTTAAATTTTTTTTGGCAAAATTCAATTTCATCACCGGATTAGGTAAAGGCTATCCGTTTTTGTTGGTGTTGGTGTTATTTTTTTTCCTCCTCATCGCCAATACATCTTTTTTCTTTATAATTTATAGGTAGTCTGCAATTTGTAGGCAATACTTTGAATTATATTCACTTAATGTGAGCCTACAGCTTTTATGTGGTAGAAATACTATGAGAAGAGGCCCAGAGTATGTGGCTTTTGACCTACTTCAAACAAACATTTAATTCATGATTCAGATAGATAATATTACACGATTGGACAAAAAGCAATGTGAAAAGCCTCACTCCCAGTCTCGCCTTTCATTGACTCAGCTTCTGCATTCCTCCAGCATGAAGAAAGCATCCCTCTTGTATTTATATCTGGCTTTTTTTTTTGAATCTGTATTCTATTATATGATTGCTCCAGAAGTATTGGTGCAAGACCACTCTTGATTTATATTTGGATTGTTTTAAGTACATTCATAGCAAACAGTACTACTGTGAATGCTCTTTGTTATTTCACATCCATGAATGTCTGCTTGCTTGTCTTTAATGTCTAAATGACAGTAGTTGCAGCTTTCCCCAAGTAGGTCTGCATTTCTCATTAGCTTCCCCTCTGAGTGTCCCCAGGCAATGCTCACACTAGTTCCACAGTCACTCCTTTGCTTTACTCCCCTCCACAGACTCCAGACCACTATGTTACTATGAGCAAGACCTTGTCTTGCTGTGTTGAATGTGGCCTTCTTGGGGATCCTGCTTTTCTCTGCTTCTCTCAGCCCCAGGAGTTTACCTTAATGAAGCACAGTCAAGACCAGGATGTGGCATTTAACAAAGATTATCTGAAGGCTTTGGCATAACAGAAGGAGTCTGTAATACAAGGAAGAGCACAACTCAGGTGTGCTTGCACAGTGAGCCTGGGCGTGGAGTATGATTGTCTGCTGAGGCCACGGGTCTGACCTCTCTGCAGTGGCACCAAATGTCTGGCTTCTCTCCTAGTTCATCAGCCTTGGTGCCTTGCAGCAGGGGCCTCCTCAGGTCTTAGTTCAGATTCTAGATTCTTTATGGCCTTAAAGACAAGGTTTTTCAAAAGGGAAGCATTATCTTTGGAAATGTAACTTTGCCTACAGTGGATAGAGGGCAGTTTAATAGTTTTAAGCAGAGTTATTTCCTCTTTTTTTTTTGGAACTCATCATCCTGAGGAAAAAGAAAATTCTCATTGCTTTTTAAATTGAGTATCAGTAAACTACAAATACGAAGTGCTGCCTGATTTTATACAGCTGCTAAGAATAGTTTCTATAAGTGAACATTTGTAATCAATTCAATGATAGGGAGCAATAACTTTTTTACTTATTCCAAAAAAAATCCATTTTTCTACTAATGAGAATTAGAAGACCTATATTACCAAAATTTATTTATTGGATTTCATCAATAAGACTTTTTGTGGAAATTTGTTTTTCTTCTTGTTATTTAAAATCCATGGTTTTTGCACCTTGACCCACAAGACCAAAGTATTTTCTTTTCAGAAAAAAATTTCTGATCCCTGATTTGGGGGATTACACTTCAATGAGCAATTTACAATATGGAAGTAACACATCTTTTCTTGAAAGCTAACCCAGTGTTTTATCTCTAGACACAAAGCAAGCACAATGTTTTCTCTCTAGATACTGTTCATATCTTTGAAAGGGTACTTTTAATCATTCAAGATTGAACACACATGGTGCTAAGTAATTATTGCTAATACTTTTGGGTACAAAAATGCTGTTGTTCTCTAGTGAACACAAACTTTGCAGTGAGTTGGTATGATGTCTGTTTAAAAATATCACATATGCACACCATGCATCATGGGATAGATGAAATAAGAATGGCAGAATTTGAACATTTTCATTAATAAAAAAGGCAGCTTCTCTACTCTTGCCATTGGAAAAGAGAAACATATGTGTGCAGGTGTGCTGGAAGAGAGAGGTCAGGGTTAGCTAGATATATGTAGATCTACACCTGCATCCAACTGGTCCAGCCTCACCCAGGGCAATCCTGCAGAGCGGAAAGGCCCAGCGTTGTGTCGAATTGGATGTGCCTGGGGCTGCCAAATGAGTCTGTCCGTGAACAGGGACACCAGGCTGTCTGGATGGCCATGGAACATTGGGCACACAGACCAAGCTGAGAGCCCAGCCTCAGTAGGAAAGGGGGTAAGGTTGGAGTAGGGCCATGTTTATAATCCTGTTGAAAGAGAGCTGGCTATTTAATTTCAAAATGACAGAGACTTCTTTGTGGGCCTTTGATGTACTGAAGGACCCCAGTCTGGTAATAGAACTTTAAGTCCTAAGGAGGGTCTTATTCCACGGTAAGGGGTTGGGGAACAGAATCTTCTTAACTTGTTTACATTAAAGTTATTTGCAAATTAGTTTTCATTGAAAATCTAGATGCTTACTCCCCCCCACCCCCTGACTTTTCCATTTCTCTTATAGCTGCCCAGTCAGGAATACTTGATAGAACAATTTCTCTGGTAATGAAGAATCAAACACCAATAAAGAAGGTTTGTATGCCTTGTTAATAATCAGTCTCAATTATCACCTTCTGTTCTTTGTAAAGATGTTTTCCTACAATTTTGCCACTTTCTAAATTAGTTTCTCCAATATGGACACTTCAGTTTTTGTGTTCAGTAGTATTTTTTGATGATATTACATATTCTTCATTGTATGAAAAATTATGATATGCAAAACCAGAAAAGAAAAACATTGTAACCACTTGGAGCAAATCATAAATTCTATAGTTTGTATGCAGGCCCATAAAAAAAATACTTCTCAGTTCAGTCTCATTTACAATTTTAGTATGATGGCTATACCTCGTGTCCGCTGGTGACTGGCTACAACCGTGTGATTCTTGCGGAGTTTGACTACAATGCTCAGCCCCTGGAAACCTTCCCCTTTGATCAGAGCAAAGAACGACTTTCCATGTACCTCATGAAAGCCGACATGATGCCTTTCTTGTATTGGAACTTCATGCTCAGGTAGGTCCTGGTGCAGAGGACACCCTTTTTAGCAACAGCTCCACCTTGTGTGGGTGATGATTTCAAAGATGCCTTCCAGCTCCTGCCTAAAGCAGGACTTGCTAATGGGACCCCTCTGCTATGCCACTGCTCATCAGTGATGGAAGTCCTTGAAGGATTCAGAGCCTGAACCACACTGGGGAAAGAGGGCTGCCCTGGGTGAGAACAGGGGTTGGTGGCCACCCTATCACCCACAGGGGATGCTGCCTCTTCTTTTTATTATTGGCAGTGACCAAGTCTCCTGTCTTCCATGCTGTGACCTCTTTTGCTGCTGGATGAATAATAATTTTCACATGTCAAGTACTTGCTCATGTGCTACCTAACTTTTGCTTTTGTTAAATTTGGGGAAAAATAAAAATGATTAGGAACATAGACTTTGGAGTCCTACATGTTTGAGTCATGCTCCTTTTACCAACTGTATGTCCTTGGATCAGTTGCTTAAACTCCGTGTTTAGGTTTCTTACTGCAAAATGAAAGTAATATTGCTTATCTGATAAAATGGAGATTAATGTGATAACATGTAAAAGAGCCAGGTAAAAGTAGGCATGCAATAAGAAGAGTAATGCAAATTAATAATTCCTCCTCTTTGTTCCTCAAATTGATGATCTCTCTTGACTTTTCCAAACTCAGAGGAAACTGGCAAATCAGGATATATCTACACCAGTGGTCCTCAACGCCTCTCAAGGGATATTTGGCAATATTTGGGGACATTTTTGTTTGCTAGCTGGAAGGATGCTACTAGCATCTAGTGGGCCAAGATCAGGGATACTGCTGAGCATCCTACAATGCATAGGATAGCCCCTGTGATAAGTAATTATCTGGTCCAGAATTTCAACATGACTAAGGTTGAGCAACCCTGACCTCCATTTAACTCGTGAGCAAGTGAAAGTGGAAAAGATAGCAGTTTGCTTGTAGCAGAGGCTTCGTACAGGTTTGCTGAATTGAGCCAGCAGGTCCAGGCTTGTGCTTAAAGTCAATGCCAAAACTAGGACTCAAGAAGGTTGTCTTCTCCTAGTCATGGGCTACTTCTACCTTAGCAGACAAATCTTAGTTTGTGTGCTGATAATCTGTGAGCATCCTGGCCTCTCTTTCAATATCCTATTGGCTGAGGTCACCCCATCTCTCAAATAACTTCTGTGTTATTTCTTACAGGGGATACTGGGGAGGACCAGCCTTTCTTCGGAAGTTGTTTCATCTGGGTATGAGTTAAGGATGGCTCAACCTTGCTTTTCTTGGATGGCTTCTGTACCAGAATTCCAGTTACTGATCGACCAAGAATGGCATGGTAACCTTTTCAGTACCTCCGAACAGCCCCTGTGCGGGCTGCCTAGGGTGGGCTTGGTTGTTTGGAAATATTCAAACGAAAGAATAGACTTCTATTTTCTAAATAAAAGTTTGTCATTGATTGATTTCTCTGAGAGATTTTTATCTTGACTGGTAGAAATGAAAAATTATAGCACTTGGGAGAGAAAGCTGATGTTGGTAGAGTAACTTACTGGTTATCTACCATGAATGTTCAACTATGGCTGGCATAACTTCACGGAGCTTGTCCAGAGTCACAGAAGAGTCATTTTGGGGGACAACATTGTTTCAAACTCAGTATATGACAATGTTGACTCCTCTAGCTTTAGGACTCAGCAGGTGGACTGACAGCCCTGCTGCTCCTCTTCTGGCTCCTCCAGTTGTTTGTGCTGAGGCTTTGCCTTCTCCAGCCAATGATAAAACACCGTAGAGTACAAGGACCAGCCCATTTCTTGGGACAAGGATTCTTTTACTGGACGATCTTGGCTCCAGGAGTCCCCATCAGCGTGGCTGAAACTTTCTTAGAACTGTACTGAATTGAGATTTCCTACTCAGTTCTCCTTCCTTCCCTCTGTCCTTTAAAAGGGTTCAACCTGTGTCACAGTCTGAAGGCCAACCCCACCTTTCTCCATTCTTCCTCCTTACTTCTCCAAAGGGATTTCTCCCATTACATCTCTTGCATTTCTGAGTCTCTCATGGCACCTGTTTCTCTGAGAACTTCTACACAGCAAAGGTGGCTAAGAGGAATCCTGATGCGTGTGGCAAGCATTTGCTCATTTCAGTCCCATATTTGGCCAACAAGTTTCAAATGAGTTTGCACTTGAAAGAGTGCAGGAAATAATTCCAGTTTATTTCAAGTTCAGCAGTAGTTTCAAAACTATTTGTTATCAATTGGTTTATTGTGGAAGTTTAGTTTGGTTCCATATGGCATTTCGAGCCACATACATTTTATATTTATAAATGTTCCCAAGGAAAAAAGCATAACAATTTCTACAACGCCTTAGATTTTTATAACACTGGTTTCTACATTTTCAGAGAATGGGGCTGTGATTCCTGAGAATGACTGAAGCTCTGGGTGGAGTAACTTTGAAATCCCTGTAGAGTTTACTCAAGCCTCCTGGTTCTGTTTGTGATAATGCATAAAAGCTTCAAGTATCAGGGAATTGCTTCAGGAAGCACATTCTGTGGAAAGAATTGATTGCTAAGGTTGGAGAGAGCAAGGACCACTGTTGGCCAGCACATTTATCTCCAGTTCTTGCGCCTCTGAGCTAGGAAACAGAAATTATGGTGAATTCCAGAAAAACTTAGTCTTTGAAATCTTATTGCCTTATCCACAGATGTTGTGTTGGCTAAGGGAGAGGTCTTCCCGTGGAATTTCCTTTAAAATAAGGAGCAGGCAGCAGGAAGAGGGGTGGGAGCAGGACTGGGGGTCAGGGTGGTGGTTTCTCCAGTGTGGGGTATCAGCATGAGGTGAGTTTGGAGGTCTCACCCTCAGGCAGATGTCTTCAGAGTCTAGAAGTGACACAGTGCTGGGTCTACAGCCTCAGGAATTCCCCTTAAATTCTTCATCAGTGTCTCCCTTGTCACTCATTCTTTTTTTTTTAAAGTGCATTAAAGTTTTACTTAATAGTGGGGTTCATTTTGACATAATCACACAGGTATGAAGTAGAGTTTGCTCCTTTTCAGTCCTCAATTCTTCCTCTTTCCCCTCCCCTCACCCCTCCTCTTTTTCCTCTTTCTCTACTCTGTTGGTGTTTCTTCTCTTGTTTTTTTTAAATTGATGCTTTATAGATATACATAAAGGTGGAATTCAATGTGGTATATTCATATATGTACATAATATAATTGTCAGTTTAATTCTGCCATTCATTCCTTTTCCTGTTCTTCCTCTGTCCCCCTCAGTTCCCTTCCTCTACTCTAGGGATCTCTCCATCCCACTTTCCCCCTTACTTTTCTTTGTTCTTAATTCCTGCTTTGATGACAGCTCTGGGTGAGCTGCGGTGTAATAATAGCCCTGAGGTTGAAAGGCAAGCGCTATGAGAGCACAGGGAGAGAAACTCAGCTTAAGTCTGCTGGGAGAACACAGGTTTTAAGATTTAGTAGAAATTTTTTGGAATTAACATTTGAAATGTTTTTTTTCCTCATGTCTAAATGTTGTAGAAAATTTAAGAACAGAGATAAACAAAAAGAATAAAAATGCCTCCCAAATCCACTATCTAGTTATAACAACAAATAACATGTTAGCATCTCTTTCTTTTTCAACCTAATATTATTGCATATGAAGTTTTTGAAAACAATTGGATCATATTATAAGTATTGTTTTGCGATCTGTGTTTTTTTTTGTTTTTTTTTTGTTTTGCTAATAAGCGTTGGGAAATAGTGGATTGTAGAGAGGAGGAGACCAGTGAGCAATTACTGAAGAAGCACAGGGCACGTGTGCCCCCTGAGAGAGCTGCTAATTAATGAACCCAGGAGATCTATGTGCCTCATTGGGTATCGATACAGAGCTGGCACTATGTGATTTTCTCATATAATTCTTGCAACAACACTGTGAGTGAAATTATTAAAGACATGGACTTTCTGAGGAAAGTGACTTTTGCAATGCAATGCTTAAACATGGCTCCTCGGATTAAAAAATTACTACGGACAATTCCAGTCTGATTCTAAAAGTCTTCCCTTCATGCCTTAAGACCACAGAGCTTTTATTCAGGATAGACCTGTTTTGATCATCTCAGGGAGGGAAGAAACAGACAAAGTCCTTTGGACAAGATGACGCCTTCTGAGCAGATTAATAAAAACTAGGTCTGTCAGATTTTGTTAACTGCCAAATAGCTAAGGAAATTGCTTCTCTATATGCTGGAAGAAATCAAGGTTAATACTTGGCAATAGATAGGCAGAGAGGTCTCAAGAGGCAGTTGAGAAAGAGATGGATGGTGAGACAATTTTCTACCCCAATATTGAGTTTTAAAAAGCAGTTCCCTGGTGTATAATATGCCACAGACAACCCTAAATTAGGTTATAACTTTCCATATTTGCATGTAATAGAACTCATATGATTGCATATCACTCCCAGTCCTGAAGTGGGACACAGTCTACAGAAGGACAGGAGCTGTGGTCCTGTGATAGACATGAGCTGAGTCTGGGTTTTCTTGAGGGACAATCAAAGGAACAGAGTTTAGAGCCACAGATTTGGATTTGGATCATGGCTCTCCCACTGACTAGTGCCTAATTGTGTCCAACCTCAAGTGCATTAATCACCATTTCCTCACCTAAGGGAAAGTTCTTCTTTACAGAGTTGGTAAGAGGATTGAAAAAATCGAAGTAAAGCTCTTAGCAGTTTAGTACATAGTCAATAGCAACTTTGTTGTGAACTCTAGGAGTCGAATGAAGCATTAATAAATAGGGCTTCTTCCCAGACTAGAAATTCCTGCCTGTCTGGCAGAAATGGGACCATGGCAGGGCTCTCCAGCATTCTTGGGCTAACTGAGGGGTGGGTGCATTCTCTCATTTGCCCCTACACCTCTCTGCCTCTTTCAATAGACTTTCAGACTTGAAAAATCACCAGTATCACAGATTAATTAGCCAGTGTTGGGGAGTGGATCCAGCCTTTCTGGGTTTCAATCTCAGTTCTACTTCTCATTAACTGTATGACCTAGAGGAAGTCATTTAAAGTCTCTGGGCTCCTGTTTTACTGTGAAGATCAAATGTTTCAAACTCTTCTTACATATAAGAAATGCCAAGTACTTAATAAATACCAAGGACTGTTCTAGATATAAGCTATTATTAATTGCCTTAAGTCAATAAAAAAAATGACTGGTTGGTCCCTTGTGACTTGCAATGAGCTATCGCATAGAAATGGATGGGCTCCTTTCCTGGAGGAGTCCTGGGCAGCTGGTCTAATTCACAGTCTATGGACTCCTGGTACATTAGTTTACAGAAGGTCCTGTATATTTAATCTCTCTTGATCTCAAATCACTCTGTCTGTCTAGGGTATAGAACTACATACTATAGAACTATACTATTGGATAAACTACTGGGTATAGAGGATCAACGAGCAGAAAAGTTTCTTATTAATTGTTCCCATAAATATTTCATTTCTTGAGTGTCGAAAATATATAAGGCCTTGGAGGGGTTCATAGATGAAAGCCCTTACCTTCTGTGAGTTCTGCTTGATTATTTACGTGTCTATCATGAGAATTGCTGAGATAGATGTCTCATTGGTATGCTCTCAATGGTTTCAGAATATGTCACTGATATATACCAGGCATTTAGGGGAAATATCCATAATTAATTAGAAGCTGAATTATTCAGGACCTATTTGATTGCAAGACACACAAATGCAGCCCAAATAATCTTAAACAAAAAGGGGACTTATTGGCCCACGAAATCGAAGGACGGACTTCAGGCTTGGCTAGATCCAGGAGTCAAATATGGTTAAGATGCGCTCTCTTTCATTTCTCAGTTCTTTTTCCCCTCTGAGCCACTTTTTCTTCTACAGATAGATATTCTCTTTGTGGCCAGAGAAGAATGTTACATGCATGTCCTTTCATCTTGGCCTCCCGAAAGGAAAACAAGCAACTTTGCTTTCCAAATGTCTGTAGACTTATTCCAAAGGGAGGATTATAATTACCACCAGATAAGCAAGTAAATGTGTTTCCCCTATCTGAATGAGTACAGGAATTTTTCGTCTTGTGTTTACTTTTGTATTAGTAGGATGACCTAGAACAGTGTGTAAGGCACATAGTAAATACTCAGTAAATATTTATTGAATAACTGATCTAATCAGCTAAGTTTTGGTCATTGCTCATTCCAGATCTAGGGGAATGGGGCTTGCAACAAAGAAGAAAATTGGCAGAAAAATGTTCTGAGCATTTGCAAATCATTATCTCTGTGATTCTGAGCAAGACAGCCAGTCAGAAGAGTTGGTAGATCCTCAGGCATGGAGAACAGTATGTCCAAAGGGCGGAGATGAGAAGATGTGGGCGCTGTGGCTAATTTGGTATAGAGAGAATATTCAACCCCATGAAGGCCAGGGTGGGAAGTGGGCTGCTGGAAGCCTCTGGGATGGATTTTTTCTGTTGTCTTTGTTCTTCTAGCTCCACCCTTCACCTTCTGCTCTCTGTCCCAGAGGCTGTTTGGTGTGGATGATCTTTATCTGTGGTTTCTCCTGCTGCCTGGTTTCTAGGTAGGTATGGCCAATGGAGATGTGATAAGAGATGGGAGAAAGGCAGGAGACTAAGGCTGACCTTTGTATTCTTCTGGCTCTTTCTCTGCAGGGTTATCTTGGCTCCATGATGAGGAAGAACAATAATTAAGACTATAAATTTATTAACTTGTAGAGAAATTTGGTAGAGATATTTAATCTGTTTAATCTAATACTTTAAAATATTGGGTTTGTATTTAAAAATTTTTTTTGTGGTGCTGAGGATTGAACCTAGAACTTTAAGCATGCTAAGCAAGGATGTTATTTCATGTATGTTTTTGCATCTCATTTTTTTCTAATACTTTTTAAATTGTATCTGATGAAAGTACTTGTCTGAGAAGAATTAGATTAAAAAGGAACAAACAAAATGAAAACCAAAGCACCAAGCCTGGTTCTTGAGCATGTTCCACTGGAGAAATCCTGCTCTAT
This sequence comes from Aplodontia rufa, assembly GCA_004027875.1. Taxonomy (NCBI): domain Eukaryota; kingdom Metazoa; phylum Chordata; class Mammalia; order Rodentia; family Aplodontiidae; genus Aplodontia; species Aplodontia rufa. The sequence goes on along the minus strand of PVKS010002064.1, from coordinate 17,840 downwards.
AGGACTCTTTTGAGTTCTGGTAACTGTTCCCCGTCCTCTGATGGGCCAGGTGTGGAAACAGTTCCACCAAACGAGGTCCAAGTGACTGCGTGTTCTTGTGGTGCCCCGGAGCCTGGGCCACCACATTGGTAAGTAGGTCCATCTTGAGGTACCTTAATATGACTGGGTCATTTGCATCCTGTTGGAAACTTAACTGACACAAAATAACCTAAAAGTGATGTGATACCATCAAGGAGTTTACAGAGGAATTCCCAGAGACTGCAGAAGGAGGAGTGAGGTATGGATAGGGGGAAAACTCCAAATGGAGTGTCAGGAACAGGGCCAACTGACTTCAAAATGATAGGGAGTTGGACTAAGGCAGTGGCACTAAAGGAAGAGAAGAATTCATCCACATTTAAGGTATTGTATCGGCCAGGAAAACAGAAACCACTATATGTTTTATTCAGAAATTACATATTGTAGATTTAGGTAAAGTATGACTTGAGCAAATGCAACCCATTGCCTGTTTATGTAAATAAGGCTTTATTGGAACATAGTCTTGCCTATTTGTTTATGTGGTGTTAAGGTCGAGTTGACAGAGAGAGACTGGTGTGGACGGCTGAGCCTGAAATATTTGCTATTTGGCCCTTTACAGGAAAAATTTGCTGACTTCTGAATATTAGGAAGTAAGTGCTTGCAGAACTCTAGGACCAAGACTCATGGAAAAACCACTGGTTTTCAGGAGACCAGGGAGCTATAGAAACTGCAGGATCTTGGCTGTCAGTCACAAGAAGTAGGTGACTGCAGGAGATGACTTAGAACTTTATCCATCCAAGCTTTACACCTCCCAATCTGGCAAGAATCATTTGCTGATTCTAAATGAAACTGGTTGTGTGATCTATCTTTCTTTCTTCCTTCCTTCTTTCTTTCTTTCTTCTTTCGCTACTTTTGTTAATGCAGAGGAGAATGCAAAAAAACAGGGATATGGAAGCCTAAGGCTTTGGGGTAACTACTGAGGGTAGGGATTTAGAGGCTGGGATAACTTCCAGGCAAGGGTGATTGTGATGAATTGTGGTGCTGCTCATGGAGAGGAAGAAGAACAGAAAAGAAGATTTTGGACAGCATCAGAGGCCTTGTTGCAGGGTTAGATTCCCAACCCCCTGCCCATCATGGAGTGGAGTCATGGCCATCTGCCCCAATGAGGTTTTACTCAGATTTATTCACAGAGTAAAGCTATAAAGTACTTTTGACATACAAAGAAATTGGTATTCCAAGCCTGGGATTAACGGATCTTGCTGTGGCCGATGAATATCCAACTTGCAGGCTAAAGCATCTGAAATCTTCCTTTGGGCAGGTTTAAAGGAGACCTTCCAGAAATTGGAAACATTGGTAATCTCTTTGGCACAGGGGCCCTTTTGGTGGGCACAGGCTCATCGATGCCAGAGGGAGGCCAGAAGCAAAGCCATGAAGTTGAGAAGAGTGGACTGGAGGGGAGATGGGAAGAGGCAGAGGGTGGAGAGGAGAGGGGTACATCTGCAGATGGGCCTCATTAAAAAGGTGAGAAATTACTTCATCTTGTGTGGGAGCAATGTGAGGATGTGTGAAGGGGCATTGGGACCACACCAGCTGACTTCCCTAGGCCTCTGTCCCCATGTTTCTTACTGTCGGTGAGGGCTCCCCTCTTGCCTAGAGTAGCATCCCTGCTGTTGACTGGGTGCCACATCTGAAATTTGACAAGATTGTGGCAGAAAAAACTCTCCCACACCATGCCCCTATCTGAGCAGAGATGCAAAGACCTCAATTTTAAGACTTTTCATTCTAGCAAAGATGATTTTATTAGCTTTATTTCCCCCATTTGGTAATACCTAACTCACAAATCCACCCTTATATCCTACATGCCACCTTATATCCAACAAATTAGTCATTGTCTTTAAATGAGGAATGCTTTCTAATTTTTTTTGTTCTTTGCCTATTTTTTATTGGTTCTTTTAGATATACATGACAATAGAATATATAATGACACAATTATAGAAGCATGAAGTATAACTTGTTCTAATTCAACTCCCAGTATTTCAATTTCCCCTCCCTTCTTCCCACCCCCTCATCTCTACCCTATACTCTGCTGATCTTTTCTTTCTTTCTTTTTTTAAAGAGTCAATTTTATTTATTTTTTTTCATCTGGCAATTGTTTCTCTGACACTGAGTTGTGTTTGTGGTGTTGGGGTTTGAACCTGGGACCTCAGGTATACTAGGCAAGCACTGGAACCACTGAGCCACTTGTACTGATCTTTCTGTTATCTACTAATAGTTTTTTTAATTAGTATCTGATTGACATCCATGTTGATGAAATTCACTATGGTATGTTCATATATGAACTTAGGAAGGTTGAGTGTGATTCATTCCATGAATTTTCCCTATCTCTTCCTTTCTCTCTTGTTTCCTTCCTCTTTGACTATTCTTACTTTGCATTAGCTTCTGCATATCATAGAAAACATTTGACCTTGGACTTTTTGAGCCTGGCTTATTTTGCTTAGCATGATATCCTCAAGTTCCATCCATTTGTCAGCAAATGACATAAAGTCATTCTTCCTTAAGGCTGAGTAATTCTCTATTGTATGTATATACCACATTTTTAAAATCCATTCATCTGTTGAAGGGCACCTTGGTTAGCTCCATAACTTAGCCATCATGAATTGGGCTGCTATAAACGTTGATATGTCTGCATCACTGCGGTATGCTAATTTTAAATCCTTTGGGTATACCGAAGAGTAGAAAAGGTGGGTCAAATGGTGGTTCAATTCCTGCATTTTTGGGGAATCTCCTTATGGCTTTCCTGAGTGGTCGTACTAATTTGCAGTCCCACCAACAATGAGTGTACCATATTCCCCACATGATCGCCAACATTTATTATTGTTGTTCAGATTCTTGATAATTGCCATTCTAGAGTGAGGTGAATTCTCAGTGTAGTTTTAATTTGCATTTTTTAAAATTATTAGAGATGTTGAAAATTTTTTCATATATTTGTGGACCATTTGTATTTCTTCACTTGAGAAGTGTCTGTTTAGTTCTTTGCCCATTTGTTGATTGGGTTGTTTGTTTTTCGGTGTTAAGCCTTCTAATGGTTTTTATGTGCAAAAACAGTATTGCAGATGCTTAAACATACACAACTATAAAATCCACATAGCAGGCTGGAGAAATGGCCCAGTTGTAGAGCACTTGCCTGGCATACTTGAGGACCCATATTTAATCCCTACCACCACATACACAAATTAGTGGAGGAAAACCAAAAACAGATGAAAAAATTAAAAAATTAACTCTCTTAAAAATAAAAACAAGCAACAGCAATCTCTATGGACTCAATGTTTGTGTCCTCCCACATTCATATGTTAAAACCCTAAACCCCAATAAGGGCATATTTAGAGAGAGGACCATTACAGAAGAAATTATAGTTAATTGAGATCATAAGGGTAGGGCCTTGGACCTGTGATTAGTGTCTTATAAAAGATACCAGAAAGCACACTCTCTTCACTATGTGAGGACATTGAAGCCAGTGAGTGGTCTGCAAACCAGAAAGAGTCCTTACTAGAATCTGAAAAAACTGGGATCCTGATCTTGAATTTTTAACAACCAGAACTTTGAGAAAATCAATTTCTGTTGTTTAAATATGTTAGTTTTCCATTACTGTGATAAAATATTGGAGACAATGAACTTATGTGGAGGAAAGTTTCATTTGGTTCCTGGTTTCACAGGTTAAGGACCATGATTGATTTGTCCCATTACGTTAGGCCTGTGGCGAGGCACACCACTGTGGAAGGAGCATGTGGTGGAACATGCTGCTCAAGTCCTCGTGGCCAGGGAGTGAAGAGAAAAAGGAAAGGACTGAGGTCCCAACATACTCTTCAAGGGCATGTCCCCAGTCACCTAATTTCCATCCTCTAAGCCCTCCTCTTAAAGGCTCTACTACCTCATAATGGCACTAGGAGCTGGAGATCAATCCTCAGCACATGGGCTTTTGGAGGACACTCCCAAACCATAGCCTTAAACCACTCAGACTATGGCATTGTGTTATAGCAGTTGGAGCTCACCAAAACAGAGATTGAATGGTATAGTTCAGATGAAACTTTTTTTTTGGGAAGAAATTTATAAATCTAGAAAAGGGCGATCATTTATGACTAGGAATAATATATTCATTGTCAAAAGGCCTGAAACATTTTCAGGGTAACCTGGGAGATGAGAAGTAGCACTGGGACTTGAAATTCAGTTTGTCCTCACAGTGACTTGGGAAAGTTAGCCATGACAAGATTGCTTTGGAAGTTTTCTTCCAGTTCAGCACTGTCCTGTTTTGGGTGAGCATGTAAAAGAAAAAGGAAGACTGTATTTGTCCAAATTCTGTGTGTTAGCTCTCTGTTACAATAAAAAGCGCCTGAGATGAAGCCACTGAAAAAGTGGGAAGGTTTATTTTGGTTCATAGTTTTGCAGGCCCCATTACTCTGAGCCTGTGGTATAGTACATCATGGTGGTAATATGTGGTGGTGGAAGCCTGTTTACCTTGTGGCCCGAAATTGAAAGTGGCAGAAAGGCTTAGGGTCCCTAAGACTTCCTCCTGGGTCTCACTTCTTAAAGTTGTCCCTTGCCAATGGTGAAGTGGGCTGGGGACCAAGTTTTTAACACATGGGCCTTTAGGGGACACTCCACATGCAAACTATAGCAACCTGTCACTTGCCAAGTAGCAAAAAAAGTAATTTATTGGTTTAAGTGTCTAAGAAGTCTGGGAAGGAGGTCAGGCATGGCCGTACGAAGCCCAATTTCTTATTTTCTTGACCTCTCAGATTTCTTTGTTTTGATTCCTTTCTTTGATAAATTCACTTCATATGTTGACAAAAATGGGACCTGGCAGGGTAAGACTTACTTGGTCTTTAGAGTCCATGGTCCTATGGGATATGTCTTCTGTTACAGTAAGTATCTGATGGAAGTTTTGATGATCCAAGTTGTTGGTGGCCTTTCCTGAATCAATCACAGATCCATCCTTGGGAGTGAGGATTGAGTCGGCCCTGTGTGAGATGCATGGATTAAGACTTGGGATGGTAGATCATCTCCAAGGAGTCACTGGGATTAAAAATCCATGTTTACAAGGATAAAAACGTGGACACATCTTGTCTGCTCCAGTGTCATTTGTTCATTCCACAGTTACAGATTGAATGGCTGCTGTAGGTAAATAAGATAGAACTTGTAAACTAAAGGAAGCCAGTTTCTCAAGGGGGGATCTCTTAGACCTCAGTATGGCATCCTACTGAGCAGGCAGGGGAACTACGGCTCCTCCAAGGGGGTGGGGGTGGGTTCTGGCCTGCTGACACTGTGGCTTCTGGCCCTTTTAGGGCTTCTTCATGGGCTTTGTGACAGAATGAAAGAAGTAATTCTGCACAAAGGAGTGGTAAATGGGACAGCCATCCTGGCTTATTCCCAGAGTCCGGGCTATGAGTGCCCAATTCCAGAAAACTGGGGCACCTTAGTGCCATGGAAACCTGATGGGTTCCTGTCCTTCCTTCCTGTCCTTATTTTGTAAACGCTGCCTAGAGATGCTTAGTTTGACCAGTTAAAAGTCACAGCGTGCTGAGGGTGTTTACTACTTCTGCCGGGTTAACTGGCAGCACGGCGAGTGAGAGTAAAGGAGTCAGGCTCCCAGTGACAGGCAGCCCCCATCTGTGTCTTCAGCCACCTTCTCAACATCTGACCATGCACAGGGACCTAGAGGCTCCAGATGTGCCACACAGTCTTTCCTTCACCTTTGCACACACTTTCCCACAGCTGGAATGCCCCTGCCCTTGTGTCCAGAGAGCTCATTCATTCAAGATTCCTTCAAAGGCTAACTATAAGTGAGAAGGATTTCCTCTTCTGTGTCCTCAGGGCATTGTAAAGTCCAGCTCACCTGCTGTACTGCTGTGTCTCACTGGATCCCAGCCTAGGGAGCAGGAGCTCTGCTTCCCCCTCACCCCTGAAGGTGCTCAATAGATATTTCTTATACAAAGGAGCGCATTGGTGAGAGAATGTAGGGTAGTGCTTATGGCTTTACGAATTTATACAAATGCAAGATTTTATTATTTTAATTCTACCTCATATTAAATTATAAGATATTTATGGACAAAGTAGTCATAAACTGATCTATTAAATCCCAAATTCTCAAAAGTGTGAATATTTCAATGAATTTGACACAGGTGCACTAGAATAGGTTAGAGATTATAATCTAGAGTGTATATAAATATCATGCTATAATTATTATATTATAATTATATTCTTATTCTTATTAAATAATTATGTATTATATAATACACAATTTAATAATGTATGTATAATAATTTAAGTTTTTATATGTGTTCCACATCTGGGATAATGGGACACAATGGGTTAACTCAGATTTTTAAGTTCTCGTCTTGTGTGAGACATGATCCTTGGGAGACAATTCAGTATTTTAAATAAGACATGGGGATTATATTTTCAGTAGGTGAAATTTAATGTGCTTAGGGCAATAGTAGAGAACAAAACTAACCGGAAGTTAAATATGACCATGTTGGTTGAATTCTGCGGGTGCTGAGAGGAGAGCAATGCCATTTCCCCCTGAGGTGAGTTTGCTTAGCCACGGTCATCATCACAATCATAACCAAAATGATATCAGTAGCTCAACTCATTAAGCACTTTAAAGCAGATACCCGGTCTGGAGCTTTGCACCCAGTTTCCTATTTCACCTTCAGGCCTTCTTGAGGGAGGGCGTTGTCTCATATTTCACAGAGGACTGAGGTAGAAAGAGAAGTAACTTGCCCAGGTCAAGTGCTAGGAAGTCACAGGTCAGAGCAGAGCCACAGAAGGGTAGCTTCCCTTTTCTATGTTGTCCTAGGGACTTGCTTTCCCTTTGCCAACTTGGACAAGTTAAGTTTTTTCTTTTGCTGTCATGCTCTCTCCCCCTGTCTCTGCTTCTTTGTCTATTTCAGGGGATGGGCAGCATTGGGGATATGCGATGTAGGTAGGATAAGAACATTTCTAGAACTGGAATTCATGCTACATCTGATCTACCATGAAGCAAAAGTTTCGAATTTTGGAGTCTTGTAAAATCTGCAACGTTGGCCATCAGTACCATGCAGGGATGAAACTAAAGCTACGAGGGGCTTTTACGAGCCATGGTTGGTGAGTCAGGATGTGTGTGCACACACAAGCTTGCACGCTTACCTAGAGCTTCCTCCAGGCTGGTCCTGGGTTGTCCCTTGCCCTGATTACCATTGGGCCTGAGGCCTTGTTCACCTTTGAGTATTTGCTCATGCTATCCTTGGGGTTAATATCCCAGCACTCTACAAGTCTAAATTCTCCTTACTATTTGCAGAGCAGAATTATTGGCCTTTTATGATGATCCCATCTTTGAGTAGCCACTCTAGTTCGTGATTATCAATTGATCAAAAGTGATAGTTCTGCATGGGCCCAACAGCAATGGTTCCCTCTGACAAAAATTAGTCCAGTTACTGTCACAGCTGAACACTTGATGTTTTGGTGGCAGAAACTAAAAATGAGGCTCCAATATTGTGCCACTTCTTGGAGTATTCAGCCAGACATTTGCTGGCAAGTTGATGCCATCAGACCTTTTTCATCCTGCAGCCAACAGTGATTTGTCCTCTCTGGAACTGACCCCATCAGATATCAGTTTGCCTTTCCTGTGTCTCTGCTGTATCACCCAAGGGTTCACAGAGTGCCTTATTACTGATATGGGATCCCACATGACAGTTTTTCAGACCACAGGCCTCATTTTACAGTGAAGGAGGTGTGAGAATGGCATTGAGCCCGGGATCCCCTGGACCTGCCAAACACCATGTCACTTGGGAGCCAAGAGAGGTTGGAGTGCCTATGGTGCTTTTCTTTCACAGCCCAGCTGGAATCAGTTTATTGTAGATGCCCTGAGGAAAGGTTCCCTGAGACAACCAGGCTGAATGCAGGTGTTTCCACAGCGGAGGATGGAGGCCAGGTAAAGCAGGAGCTTGGGCTGGGAGGGCAAGAACTGTGGGACATTAGATGTCTAGGGTAGAGGGAATGTGAGAGCACAAGAGGGCAGAAGGAGGTGGCAGACAATCCAACAGAATCCAGAAACAGGCCTCAAGAGCCACTCTCTTCTCTGGTGGTTCTCACCAATGAAGAAGGACTTGGGAACCTGCATTTTTAAAAGCCCTTGAGGTAAATAAGGTGCTTGCCCAGTCTTGGGAATTACTTGGGGGGTGGAAAGACAGGGTAGGAAGAACCAGGATGAACCAGGTGTGAGTCCTGGCACCATTGCCTCCCCAAGGTGACTTCCCTGCTACGCAGGGTGGAGTGACCTCAGAATTACAGACTGCTTTATTTACACAATTTTCTCATGAAACTGGGGTCAAGGTATCAAACGGATAACACTATGTGCATCATTGTTAAATGAATCAGTACATGTAAGGCACTTAAATTAGTACCTGAATTGCTCAAGAGGATTATGAAAGCACTAGCTATTTTTATGCAAATGATCGTTATTATTAACAAAGGTTGGGACATTAAAAAAGAACTGATGTGGTCCAAGCAATACTTGAACTCTTCTTGTCCATTGGCTTTTTAAGAGCCCAGCAGTGGGCACAGGACTGCCATTTTTTTCTTTCTATTTTTTATTTGGAAATAACCAAATATTTTATGCAAACATAAAATAATGCATAAAATATTTTATGTAAACATAAAATATTGCAAAAAGCAACTAAATGACAATTACTCAGGTTTACCTATTGGAACATTTTACTTCCATTTCCTCTATTGTTTGTTTATCTTTCTTCCTCTGTAAATTCATAAAATCCATGTAATATACATACATACATTTGTATATACACAAACATCTTGTGTATACTATATGTATATATGTATACATATTTTTTATTAATAACGTAACAGTAAGTTATAGCATGGCCTTTAATCCTTAATATGGCATTATGCTAAATACTAAACTACAATACTAGGTGTACTAAATACTACAGTAGGAATCATCTCTTACATAATCACAGTACAGTTGTCAACACCACAAATTCACACTGATTTATTTCATCAGATCTACTGCCCATGATCCAGTTTTATCAGTTGATTTAAAGATGGCCCTTACAGTAATTTTCCTTTTCTGCACAGAATCCAGTGGAGGGTAAGGCTGCATTTAGTTGTCCTGTCTCTTTAGCTTCCTTTTATCTGGAACTTTTGCATGGCCTTTGTCTTCTATAACACTGGTATTTTTGAAGGACACATGCCCTACCTCTATTTTTTAACAAAGATGTTCCTCACGGTATGGTGTCCCTTGTGATGGATGGTGACTGTGTACTAGTCCATTTCTACTGTGACAGGAGTACTGATGGAAGATGAGCCAGGGCTGTTCTTGCTCACTTCCTTGCCAGGCACCAGCAGGGGAATCAGGGAAACCAGAAGTGCAAACAATGCCATAAGCATAAGGAAATGTTGGGTGTCACTCCACGTAAACCATACAACTGGACAAATGGAAAACAGGGCAGGTGGAATGCAATCAGAAACTCAAGTCAACGAAATCATGCAGAGCAATGTCATTCCAAATTTAAAACCAGCTGCACATTTCAATGATGAAATGTCTGACTTGTGGATAATAACGCTATTCACCGGTTGTAAAATAGATGGGGGGTTGACTTTTGTATATTTTAGCCTGAATTTGCAGTCATTATTTCCATTTATGAGTGAGGGAACTGAGCCTTGGAGAGGCATCTAACTTGCATAAGACTCTAGCATCAGAGTTGGAGTTAGGACCCAAGCTTTGCACAAAAAGTTCCCCCAAGTGTTAGTTTGAGGTCAATGGACTGCAAATAAATCAAAGCAACCATGCATAAATACTGGTTGTTCACAGAATTGCTAGCTCCTTTGACTTCTTTCTTTAGTCCTTACTCCTGAGAAACCACGTAAAATGTCTTGGGTTCAGAGACTTATGTTACTTCCAGAAGAACTGCTCAGAACAACTTATTTTTTTTAATTCCTCTACTTGTGAACCTCTGGTTTCCATTGACATATTCTTCCAACCTCAGCTCATTAACTAACATCTTCCAGCAAGTATGCTGTTTCAGAGGAGGGTCCCAGGAGAGGGGTGGCACATGCAAAGGTGCAGAGGCAGAAACTGGAGAGACCGGAGTTCTATCCAGAAGGCCACAGCTTATTCCCAGAATGTGAATTTCAGGCAGGGCCAGATCCACGCTGAGGCTGTGTGTACAATCCTAGCATTTTTCATTGTACCTGAGAGATGCCTCCGTGGCCCAGAGGATGTTAGGGTGTGTGGTTCCACATGTTTGTGCACACAAGATATGAGTACAATTTTGTTTCTCTCCCTGAAAAGGTAAACCATTATTTTAATTATTATTTAGCCCTATTCTGAATTCTCTTGATTCCCATTTCATCATCTTAATAATAACTGTAACAATATAAAAATACCAGTGACAATAATCATAATTGCCTATCTCACTAGGGTACTATGGTAATAAAATGAGATAATGAGCTCAAAAGCGCTTTGCAATCCAGAAAAAACTATCATTGTCCTGGCGTATTGCTAAATATCTGTTGTTATCACTGCTATCCAGATGTTGGCAGGTGGTTAGCTGATGTGGTCATCATGGAGACTTCACCCCCTTATGTTGCAGAGGGTTTATGTGAGGTTAGTCTTCATTTTGCAGACAGTGTAGACACAGCTTTAGTATTTCTTCCCTCTCTTTAGGGAAATAAAACTATTTTTTAAGTAAGGATTGCCCATGTGTCAGGTGCTTTACATATAACATTTTATGTAATTAAAAATAAAGACCTTGTTATTATATGTAGGCATTATTATTCTTTTAAAATGAACTATTTAAGATGCAGACACAATGCTTGTAAATATAATAGTGGGCACTTCTCTAAATAACTACTATAATGATTTTCCAATTTAAAGAAAAAGCAACATGGATGCATTCTCATTCAATCTGTAGACCCATAGACCCAACAATGTCTTTTTTGTATTTCTAATGTAGGTTCCAGCCTAGCATCACATGTCATGTCTCTTTCGTCTCCTATCTGGAATAGATCCTCAGCATTTCCCTGTCTTGCATGACCTAGAAAGGCTTAATGAGTACTGAGCTTTCCTTTTGAAAGCTGGGTCTGCCTGATGTGTCCTCATGACCAAACTCGAGCCCTGCATCCTTGGCAGGACTTCCCAGCAACGAGTCTGTGCTCTACTTAGTGATCCTGTCAGGAGACACAAGTTGCTGACTCCTCCTTTGATATTAACCTTGGCATTTTGTCCAGTTGGTTTCTGTCATATTTTTTCACTGTAAGGTTACTGTTTGTTCCCTGCTGTGAATAGTAAGTGTTTTGTGTGGAGATAGTCTGGCATTGCAGCAACATTCTGCTTCTCACTGAACCTCTACTCACCAGTCTTAGCAATCATGATGGCTTCCATTATGATGGCTGCCAAATGGTGATTTCCTGTTTCCATTATTCCATCTGTGTTTGTTGGTTTGTATTTACTGGAAGGAAGAGCTTTCCCTATTTCTATCATTAAGGTCTCATGGATTTTCCTTTTATCCAAAGAGTTGTAAACCATTTTCATTATCATTATTTACAGTTCAAATTTTCCATGTTTGGCTAGTGGTACTCCCTTCAAATCAGCTCTTGGCTCCTTTTGGCATTTTTCATTAATCTCTGGGCACTTGTTTACTTTCTGACACAAGTCATTCAAGACTCATAGTACTTCTACTCATTTATTTATTTATATCTTTAAGGTCTGATAGAGTCACATTGTATTCAGGGGCTGTAACCCATCATTATCTTTTTTTAAATTTTTTTATTTTTTTCATTATTTTTATTTACCTTAAAGTAACTGCTTCTTTTGGTTCTAGTCTTCCTTCCCACAAATTCATTCTATACTTTCACCATATTAATCTTATAAAATCTTGGCCTAGTTACGGTCTTTATCTCTTGACTAAACTGGCAGCTTTGACGAAGTAGGAAAAAATCCCAAGCTTCTCAACGGCATGCAAGACTCCTCACAGTCTCCATGTTCCTTGGCCATCTAATTCCCTAAGACTCACGTGCTTCTCAGTGGATGTTCTGAGAACCTCCCTTCATCCGACATTCCTTTCCCTCCATACTTACCTAGAAGCTACAATGTACCAGGCACTGAGAACACAGCGGTGACTGAAATGAAATTCCTGTTGTCATGGAGCTTGTCATGGAGGGAGGAAATAATCACACATGATATGTCAGGTGATAATAAATGGTGAGAATGAATAAAGCAGGGTAAGGGGCTACAGCAGAACAGTGTGTGATTTAGGATGTATCTGTCTCTCTGCTGTGTGTGTGTGTGTATGCTATTTTACACAAGGAATAGCCATGCTTTCCTACCGCCATGCCTTTGTGCCCATCATTCTTCTATTAGCCATATTATTCCCTGTTGATGTTTGAACTTGCACTTCAAGAGAGATTTCCCCTTCTTTGAAGTCTTCCTTGGTTTCCCCAGACTGAGTGATCCTTTCCTTCTCTGAATAAATAATGTTCATAGAAAACCTGGGTTTATATGTTAGAGCACCTTAACCAGAAGTGATAAATTATAATGCTTGGGAGCATCAATAGCATAAGTTATTGAGGCAGGGACTAGTTCCAGCTTTGTTTTCTTTTCACTGTCATTGCTCTTTCCCTGTACCATGCAGTAGGTGCTTGATCGGTTTGGCTGAATACATAAACCAAAGGCTGTGAAGGTGAACTTGGGGGGAGAGGGAAGGGAGAGATGACAGCCTCAGAGTCAGCCAAAGGACTGTAGAGCATTTCCAGAACCCTCGTCTGTGATCACACTCCAGTCCAGCTTCTTTAAGTTTGAGGACTCTAGAGGCTAGTGTTTCATTTTCTAATTTCAGAGATGGCAGATTATTGACTGTTTCACATCATATTTCGACATCAGCTTCTCCTGATGGTTATTTCTGATTGATTTTGCTCCCTAGTGACTTCCTGAAACAGGTCTGGGGTGGGGGTCCGAGTCTCACTTTGTTAGAATTCAATGCTGTTAGGTTAAAACAAGCAAGAGAAACACAGCAGCCAGGCACACACCAAGCAGCAAAGCCTCTGCCCTGTTGTTGCAGTTATCTTTTTCTCAATCCTCAAACAAAAACAAAACCTGTCAAGTTGAAATACTGTCAGAAAAAACAAAAACAAACAAGTAAACAAAAGAAGCTTCTGCCTGTCCAGGTAGCAGAATGGTCTCTGGCTGGTTTCCGCGTTTCCGGGGCAGCCTTTGAGGACTAGGATGAATTTGCAACCACGGTGCTGTAGGTGGCGCTGTGCACTCGGGGCTTGCTGATCCGCCTGTCTCGTGAAGATTTCCGTTCAGAGAAGGGAAGGAGTCTGGCATCTTTTTAGTTAAACTTGATCTATATGCTCAGCTTTTGTGGAGCAGGTCTGAGAAACAGATTAGCCGATTTCTGACCCTAAGCGGAGGGTCAGCCGTTCTGTGCTCTAATGTAGCATTCACCGTAGACTGGATCATGTCCAGGGCTGGGCTTTGGAATTATGCCTATCGGCGGTGAAAATGACCCCATGGTGTTCTTCCGAGTCTTTACCTGGGAGTCTTTCCTGGGGTTTGTACCTGAAAGCCGAAACTACAGTATGGTCACATGCCAGGCCTAAGGTGGGTATGGGAGGTGGATTGCCCACAACTCATCAGCTTCCTGGTAAATGTCAAGGCTGCTTAGTGTTTTAGCTGACAAAGCTCAATTTCCAAACCCAATAATGCCCTTTAAAGTGGGCATCTACTTGAATGAGGCCTTTATTGCCCCCCTGCCGGTCCCCAGGGCGTTGGAACTCGTTCTTTGTTAGAAACCATTATGACCATTCACAAAATGGGTATTGTCATGTTATGGAGGCTCTGTGTGTACGTATCCCAAATCACCTGGGAGCAGAAAATTGGGTGCTGTGTGTATCATTTATCAGCCAAGCTGCAGGATCTCAAATTCTTCAATTAAACTTGCAGGTTTTGGGTTTCATAAAATGAATCCATGTTTTATTTTTACAGAATTTGAACATGTAGGATTGAGAGAATTGCAAAGCCCTTAGAACAGTGGACTAGATGACCTCTCCGTATATTACAATTCTAATTCCCTAAACACATTTACTAAAGGCATTTCTCACTTAAAGTGTCCCTTATATTTTCTTGCATTGAAGGGAATGAGATGACACTTCCATCGAATTTCTATAACGAAGTTATTGGAGTTGAATGTGATTATTTTTTTCCTTTGTTTTCAGATGTGTTTTCATATTTATGTCCAGTAGATGGCTCTGTGGTTTTCCTTGAGTTGACAGAAGTTGGTTTGGTACGAGTTCAATTTTGCCTTGTACTGTGGAAGTTGTGAGCTGTTCCATTCGGTACCCCCACATCATCACCATTCTCACCCTCTGCCTCAGGGTGTTGAGAATCTTAGGTTGTATGTGATTGTGTGTGTTTGGGTTGCCCACTGGAGCAGTCAGATAGTGACCATGTTGGGAGTCCTTACGGGCATCAGTCTTTTGGGATGGTCAGTGGGCAACCTGCTCTCTCCTGTTGGTAATAGTTTCTCCTCAGATCCAGAGTGACTGGCATGGTTACGTATGGATTCCAGTGGTGTAGGGCACCTGCTCCAGTGGAATGGAATCTGGACCATCTGCAGCACTCTTGTCTCCCTAGTGCTGGGGGATGGTTCCTTGCAGCAGGCAGGATGTTGGGATCTATCTCTGGATGCTTCTGCCTGGGTGTCTGTCTACCTGGTCCCTCCAGATGAGAGTCCTTTGTCAATTTCCCTCATCACTCCTTTTTCTTCCCCATCATTCACTTTTTGTTTTTGGAACCAGGGATTGAACCCAGGGGCTCTTAACCACTAAGCCACAACCCCAACCCTTTTTATTTTTTATTTTGAGACAGGGTCTTGCTAAGTTGCAGAGGCTCCTCCTGCCTCAGCTTCCAGAGTTACAGGTTTATCACTCACTCTCAAGGGTGGGGAAAACTTCGTGTTTCCTTCACATATTTTTCTAAATCTTCTTGTCTTACTCTTTGAAGTTGAGTTTGCTGGTTTTTACCCATAGTTGGGTCTCCTTTCTTTCCTAGAACATGTATAGATGAAGCTTTCCAGACCCTCTTTATAGTTGGGTGACTTGTTCTAACTAGTAATATTTGAAAGGGAATGGGACTTTTGATTCCAGGCTGTTAAAGACTAAATTGTGTTCCCCATCACCACCAATTTATATGTTAACTCCTTAACCCTCAATGTGACTACATTTGGAGACAGAGCCCCTAAAGAAGAAATTAAGGTTAAATGAGGGTATAATGGTAAGGTGTCTATCCAATATGCCTGATGTCCTTATAAGAAGAGGAGGAAACACTAGGAATGTGCACACACAGAGAAAAGGTCAAGAAGGACCCAGCAAGAGGATGGCCATCTGTAAACCAAGGAAAGAGGCTTCAGAAGAAATCAAATCTGCTCATGCCTTGAATTTTGAAGTTTTAGCCTTCAGAACTGCGAGAAATGAATTTCTGTTGCTTGAGTCACCCAGTCCATAGTCTTTTGTTATGGCATCCCTACCTGGTTCGTATACAGATTAAGGAAATTAAAAGTGAGTGTGAATATTCTATTCTCTCTCTTCCTATGCTATCTTGACCCTCAAGGGGTCTGTTACAGATAATGTTAAAAGGTGGAGTAGGGAACCCCACCCAAGAAATTTTTCTTGTGCAAAGCCACTGATATTTCTGATTCATTTTTTGTTGTATATAGCCTGACATTAATCAGGCAGACTTATTCAACCTGGACCTTGCCATTTGAAACCAAAAGTTAAGCATGTGACCATCTGGTTCTATAGTTCTGTGGGATGAATCCTTTAGGCAATGGATGCCTCATGCCTAGATGCATGAATTGGGTCAACTTGCAGCATAACTGGGATCACTGAGGTGAAAAGAGTTGGTCAACTCGTCACAGAATTGTACTGTTGCAATTACACAGGACCCCAAGGAACTGAAGAAGTTTCCTCGGTGTTCTAACTGAGCCCTGCAGATCTCAGAGACCTGCTGAAACTTTGAGATGGAGGTTGTAGGCAAGGTGGGCCTCTAGTTTTCTATCTTTAATGAAAGTAGCTCTATATTTATATCTCTAGTATTTTGTGTGAGATTTAATTTAAACAAAGAATTCTGTTGATAAAGAAAGTTGAAAAGTCACACTGGTGGTTTCACAGTCAAAGAAATACAGAATATATATATATATATATACACACACACACACACATGTATCCCTTGGAGCTTGAAGTTTAGGTTGATTCAATCAAGGTCATAGGCCTCATGTTCAGCTTGGTTCCTCAACCTTCTAGGTGACTTGAAAAAAAATCTTTGACTCATGTAAATACATTTTCACAAAGTATAAGAGTCATTGTAAGTCTTCATACATTAATTTAAAAAGACTATTTATGAGAAATGGTAGTGGTGAGATGCAGTAATGATACTAAAACCACAGACTGAACTAGCACATATGTTTCAAATGCTGCTACACCCCATCCTGTTCAGACATTGCCAATTGATTCCAGAACTCAACCCTCCAGAGCCTGGATATAGTCAGTCCTATACTTCTTCTCAATATAGTGTTCTAGGCAGTCTCTTCCCATTGATTAGTGTTAACACATGAAATGAGACCACTTTTATCCTCTTTACGAATGATCAACAATGATTTGGGATTCATTTACCTATATCTTTGAATGCTATGTTTTTAGTACTGTGATCAGGTTGGTAATTGAGTAGGCATTATTTTTTGAAGCCCACAGTGAATAAGTTGACTATATTTTTCAAATTTAAACTGGAAACGGGCTCCATATAAAGGTTCTGATGATGTTGAATGTTTAGACCAAGAATGTATCGGTTAGGACCCTGGCTGGTCACAGACAGCACAGTCAAACTGAAGAAACTGCAGAGAATTTACTGCAGGTGCTACTGTCAGGGATAAGGGCAGGGTCTAGGAAACTGAAGAGGAATGGTGAAGCTTCCAGATGCAGTTGCAGAGAGAAGCCTTGGTCTCCCCTTAGCTGAATGGACAAAACGAGAAATATGGTTAGAGGATCCTGAAGGAACTGGAGACTGGGGAGAGAAGCCCCTCCATGAGAACTGTGGCCTTGGGCTGAGGAACACAACTACTTCCAGAACGAGGCAGGGAGGAGGCTGGGGGAACACCCTCCCTGACATCTCCCTCTTTCTGCCTTTTTGTTGGCAACTGAGGCCAACATGATGCCAGAGAAAATAATTAGTAATAAACAACTCTTTGGAGGGCCTAGCTGGCTTGTAAAAGAATTGGTGGTAAACAACTCTAAGAGGCCCAGCTGGCTTGTAATTGGTAAACTGCCTGACCGCATGACTAAGCTATATGGCTGCTCATTTGTTACAATTGGTTGAATGTGTTTGCACTGTATCCCTATTGGTTGTTGTAACAAACAAATACCAGGCATACAGAGTGAGAGAGAGATAGATGGATTGATCACTCACTCTCTCACTCTAGAAGGTGACACTAGTGAGAGGAGATCCTCCCATGTGGGTGGCAGAATAAAGATGACTCTAAGAAGATGACTCTAGGAGATGACACTGGTGAGAGGAGACCTTCCCATGCAGGCTGCAGAAATGTGACAGAGTAGTAGCCACTAGTCAGAGAAGCAGCTGTGGCAGAGACAGAGGAGAGCAGCAGAAGAAGCTGACACAGAGAAGCAGCAGCAGCAGAGGCAGAGAAGAAAGCCTAACCTGCAGGCAGTAAGAGAGGAAGAAAAGCCTCAGCGGTAGAAATAGGGACTCTAATGCGGCA